>VZTR01005688.1:16279-38447 GCA_013400775.1 Chaetops frenatus | reverse complement strand
TAACACGCCCTCCCCCCCCCCCCCCCCCCCCGACACGCTGCCTGGTGCACTTTCTCAGTTTCTAACAGAGACGTTTTTCTGTGGAATCGCTGGGTTTGGCTTTTCATGGTTAGAAAGATGCAGCACCGTCAGGACACATCACCCTGAGGGTGACTCTTTGCCTGCTGTGGGCAGCAGCACGTGGTAGCAGAGGGAAACGGTGGGAGGTGGAGGGTGGTGAAGCTGCCTGTCATGTGCTAGGGGACGGATTGGAGTGTGAGGAAGACTGGTTAATCCTGCCCTGGAGGAGGCAAAACGGAAGACTTTGCTGCCAAGCGCCACTTCCTCTTGCACCAAGATGAAAAGCAGGAGGGAGGAAGGAAGGGGAGGAAGGGCAGGGTTCAGAGCCAGGGTTATGACAAAACCAACCCCTCGGAGTTTCCCCATTTCTCTCCTGTTACTGCCGTAACCCTCCCAGCAGTCTGGCCAGGGGCAGGAGGGAAGAGAGGAGCAATTAAAGGGAAGTGCAGGGGATGTAGGGTGGCATATCAGAAATTTGCTGGGATTGGTCATTTGGGCTGGACCATGACGGGGCTCTAGAGAGTTACTCATAATACAAAGTTTCAAAATATGTACAACTCATGCTCAAAAAATTACTTCTGTCTGAGGGCGGGGAATGTTTTCCCCAGCCCCTGCTTGTGAGACAAATGGAAAAATGGGGATAAAAAAATTCCTGCAGTGAGCTGTTTAAATAAAGATAGTTGCACTAAAGTTTGCTCAGGTAAAGTTTCACCTTGCTGCATGTTTTCTAGAGACTGTCCAGGGCAGGTACCTGATAGTACAGCTGAGTCCTGGTGGGGCACAGAAGTGGCACAGGAATGCGCCTGGGAGCCTGAGCCTGGGCTCAGTAAGGACTCTGGGGATTTTATGTAAGCTATCTTATGAATTAGGACAACTGATACTGAGTGCTTATGTTTTTTCTAAAGGCTGTCTGCAATTAGAAAGATTATTAATTTATTTTAGCCTCACAGAGACAGCAGCTGGTAAATGGTAGTTGCCTTTAGTACATTATTTTTTCTTACATGAATTTTTGCTCTTAAAATTATGAATCTCCTTATACACAGATACACGTCTGTACTGTCTATCTCCAAAAAATTATTATTTAGAGCAATAGCAGTAAATTTTTCTGATTTTCACTATCAAATTGCTCTTAAAAATTGTTGAATCTTATGGCTGGTCCAAATTTTGCCTGTGTTGAACTGGGTACCAGTGCTACTGCTTTACCATCACTGTCCTGGGATGATCCTTTCAAAGGCACTTCTGAGTAGATACATCCTGATTGCTGCAAATAGTTCAGCTGTGACTATCCCTGCATGATGGTGGTGTGCCTGACAGTGACAAGATACCTGGATTTCTGGTAGGTGCAGAAGATGAAGTGACAGAATGATGTTTGAGCCTGATGGGAGGAAAGCTTCTTCCCAGCCTGTCTGACTTTAAAAAGATCTTTGCTTGCATCAGCCATGTATCAAGTCACTCTGACCCGCTACAGTCAGGTTTCCATAAATACAATCTACAAAAGGAAATACTTGTTCTAGCTAATGCTGCAGGAAATTACAGGTCAATTCATTTATCATATGCATCAGTATAATATAGCAGTGGGTGCACACATTATTCCTTTGATTATTCAGAGCAATGCTCTAAATCACTCAGTGCTCAGGACATGTTCCTGCAGATGACAAGAACCAGCAAGTTCAGTCCAAATTGGGGAGCCTTAATCTACTGTCTCTGTCAGTTACACTGACGGCTACATGGAAGCTCAGCCATGGTACTGAGGGCTGTGGTGCTCTCTCAGTTTGAAATTAAGCTTCAGGTAATGTCCGGGTTAGATGGACATCAGGAGCCACTGAAGACTCATCTCATCTGGAGATGCAAACCAATGGGTGATTTTCTCTGCTTTGTCTCTAGCTCTGCCCCTTCCATTTCTATCTGTCTTTACCTGAAACTGCTGATAGGACATGTGGCACCTGCCTGCCTTTTCCATAGCTGTCACTCTGGGGAGGTGGGGACAAGAAGCAATTAGAAATTAGCAATACATATGAGGAGTTTGCCAACATAGTAAAGCAATAACATTGATAACATTGCTCTTTGCTTTGAAGCTCTTTTGATCTAGCAGATTTCAAAGCACTTCACAAGGCAAAATTCAAGTGCCCTACTTTTTTTCAGCTGGGACCACTGAAGTCCAGAGTTGTACAAGAACGTGTTCTAAATTACCCAGTGAGCCAGGACTTGCTGCACCTGGCACTCCAAAGAGCCCTTGCTTTACCTGTTAATTAAAATAACGTAGGGTGGGTAACTCAAGGCTGGTGATACACTTAAGGAAGCAAACGCAGTTTTTGCAAGAGTCACACATGCCACAGGAAGGACTCAGTAAGAGCTGATATCTCCTTTCAAGCTCCATTAGAGTCTCTCCCAGTATTTCTTCTGCCTGTTGCATTCTCTTCCTGCAGATGTTTTAAAATATATATATTAAAAAATGCCTGATGAGTATCTTCCTGGTGGAAGCTCAGCAATTGTTTTGCAAGACTCAAAGCCAAGTCCTCACTTCTAAAAATCTTTTAGAGACTTGAAATTCTCTGTAGGAATTAAGACCTCTCACAACCAAAACCATCTATCCCCAGGGGACTAGAAGGATGATCCAGTGTGGGTTAACATCAACAGTCAGATTATTGTTGTTCTAGGTATAGAAGTAAAGGAAGCCTCTAAGTTTCACTTGGAGGTATTGGGAGCTGTTGGAAGAACAACAGATTCCCTTAAGCAGATAATTCCCTGATGCTGATGTTCCCTTCTTCCCAAAGTACTCCCAAATACTTTCATTTGCCTTGAGTTCTAGGGGTAAGGAAAAATGTTGGATAATACCATAGCCAGACACATCTTTGAATACTTTTATATGTTTGCAGAGGTTTACAGGGCGAACATTTTGGTGGAGAGAAGTTTCTGGTGTTTTCAGTATTTTTCACTGTATAGCCTTACAGATTTCCTTACAGTACCCTCACTGAGTGAGGTCAAAGGAAAAAAAAGAAGTAGTTTTCATCTGTTTGCCAGTGAAATTCTGTTTTTGTTTCTCACACTGAGGTCTCAGAGATTTGCTGTCCTTGTCACATGAAGCACTTCATGACAGGAAAATAATGTTCCATTACCAAAAGTCATCAGCACAAAGGTCCTGGCAGTGCAGCCATGCTTGATGTTTACTTAAATCAGCTATTGTTTTTACAAATTATATCCACTTTTACAGCAAGGTGTTTAGATTTGGGAACATACCAAATTGAAAGAGAAAACTCAGCTGCTGTTCTATTTAAATGTGTATTTATTTACTGAACTAAGCATACATTCAAGAAAGGTGGTAAAATAATATCTCTATCCAGAAGTGTAATTTGGTTTATCAGTTCTCCACACTTTCAAAACTTAAGTGTGCTGCAAAACTAGGTTGAAAAAACATGACAATATTTCAGAATTATCAAAAGGAGATAGAGCTGGAATGAGGACAGCTGCTTATTTAAGCAGATGTGAAGGAGGGAGAGACAGCGTGGGATGAAGATGATAAACAAGTTAGTTGGTTCTTCTTCCTAAAATCCACCAATATTTCATTTTCGCCACAAGGCACTGACATTCAGATACCTGCTAAGGTGAGCAGAGCACCTTAGAAAGCCATTTTTCAGGTAGCAAATACCAGTGCATCAGCCTGTGTTCAGGTTTCCCTTGCAATCACAGTGGTTGGAAACTGACTTTTTGGTAAGTGAAGGCAGATCTGAGCAGATTTCACACCAAAGGTGAATGCCATATTTCAGGCTCACAGAAGTCATGCATCATGCACAGGGCTGACTAAGAAGCTTGGCTGATTTTTCTCCAGGTGTTTTGGGAATTACAGCCTTTCCCACTGGGAAAGCTGAGCTCAGGATTTAGGATGAAAGGTGGAATCACCAGAACAAGAGATTTCAGCAGAGTTACTGTCCCTCAGTGGCACAAGGTACTGCAGGTAAAGGAGTTCCTCTCACCCCTCTGGTGAAAGTATCTCTGTTTTTAGGGTATCTTCAGAGCCTCTTAGAAAAGACATTTCAGATGTGCAGAGTCTCTCTGGGCCTGCCTTCAGTGCTCAGCCTGTGTCCCCAGCCCCAGCTGTAGTCCCAAGTACTGTTCCTCTGTTTTAGGGCTTTTCTCCAGACATGGAATGTTGTCAGCACCCCCCAGACAAGGCACAACGCTGCAGTTCTTTGGTAACACAGCTCCAGTCAATCCCCATGCAGTGTAAATTGTACCAGAAGAAAATGCACTTCTCTGCTATTTTTTTGCCTGCATCAAGAGTTTTGTTGCTGTAGTTACTGTGGTTTTCTCTCCTGCCTTCTTAACTGAGACACGAAACAAATTGTTTTTCAGATGAAATCAACTCTTGCTTTTAATCTCCATTCTGATGCTTGTGGGGATGTTTCCTGGAATATCTAGGGTTTGGTTTTGTTCCCCTAGAGAAGCTCAGAAAATTTCAGCCAGATTTGAGTTAAGTCTGACCTAAAATGTGATGTCAGCTCTCATGCACTGAAGTGTGTTAAAAATATGAAAACACAGTGTGAATCATAGAAGAACTGAGTGATTTTGATTCCAGAATTATGATTCTGGCTGGAAAGAATGAGAATCAGTAAACTGAAGACACAAAATGATGCTTTGACTTTGATGCAGTTGCCTTGAAAGGGGAGAAGGAATTACTAAATGCATCTATTGATTAGAGTATGAAAAACAAATACAGTATAATTTAGTGCTATTGATAAAATAGCAACAATATCAATAACAATAGCACCTAGAGTTTATTGCTTTAATAGAGTGATCCTTGTTGAATTTCCTGGTGTGAAAAAGGAATCTTTACTTGATGAGCTTTAATCTGTAAAAATTCCTGACTATTGCTGTGCACACAGGAGTGGAGCAGAGAAAGACAAATATGCTGGTTAGGGAGAAGATGAAGGACATCAGCTTGTTTAGTCTAACAAAATAAGCACAAAATAGTGGAGTGGGGATACAATTACTCTAAGTAAATACACTGGACCACAACACTTCGAAAGGAAGAGAATACTTAAGCTAAAGGATAAGGTTAGCTTACTAAAAATAGGTAAGAACTGGTCAAGAATAGATCTCGCCTGGAAAACAGATTTCCAGACCCCAAAGGAATGAGAATTTGGAGCAAATTTGGCCAAAATTTCTCATTAGTTTTAAAAGGAAGCTGGATGCATTTGTGAAAATGGTACCTGTGATGCCCATGGAATAGGCCTGATTGTGCAGAAAATGAATATACTCTCTGCTCTGGCATGTTTATTTTCAGCCCTTTCTTTTGGATGCAGGATGGAAAAAGAATCAGAAAGTGTGCAGACCAGACATACATCTTGGGATGTCTTCACTGTGCAATTACAGGGCAGTAAGGCTGCTCCTCTTAAGACTGCCTCTGTCAGTGGGAGCTGAAACATGGCCTTTCTCAAGTGCAGAGTTGTTATCAGTCAAACAAAGCAAAAGCAAATTTTCAACAAGTGAAAAAAGTTACTTGTTTCTCCCCACACCGTATTTTAGTCATTTGTTTCTCTCCATGCTGTATTTTTGTTCCCAAAGGAAAGAAACCAGCAATGTACTCCCTTGGTAGGAAGGATAAAAGGGAGAAATTTTATTGCGTTGGAAATGACCTTGTTGAGTTGCTCCAAGCAAACTGATGGTTTTACATCTATCAAGTGCAAAGAATAAGTTATCAATATATGCTTATAGGAGCATAAGCAAACCCCCCTACTATACCTGGGCAGCAACAAGAGGGAAAAAAATACCTAATTTAATGGGAGTTGGTGGATCTGAGGAGTCAGTGGGGAATCAGACCTGCCAAGCTTTTGCTACATCAGACTGTTGAGGTAAACAGCCCCTTGTGTTTTGCTGCTGCCAGCATGATTCCTCAGGCATCAGCGCCAGTGAGATCATCAGCCTGAACAAGGTATCCCTCTCAGCACAATTAAGTCACAGTCTCCAAACATTCAGACATTATGACTCAGGCCTCATAGAAGCACAAGTTTTATCTTTAAAAGGCCTTTGATTTGTTAAGTATGTGTGTGTCTAATCTGATAAAACTTTAAATGCTGTTTTACCAGTCTTTTGCATAAAAGATTGGGACAGATTAGGATGCGCCTGATCCTCACTGTGAAATTCTGAAAATGCTGCAGGCAGTGGGAGTTCTGCTGGTGACTTCAATAGACCAGATGCCTTTTGCTTTCATCTTGGGAACCCTTGCTACTGGTGAATAAAAGCCTCATTTGTGAATTACAGAGAAAAAATCAGTTCTCTTCCTTTGTAATTGAAGAAATTAGTAACCAAAGGGTCAATTTGAAAGATATTGTTACCTAATACAAAAACTGGGGGAAAAATGCAGTTTCTCAGCTGTTATTAAAATTAAATTAAATTACCTAAAATGTCACTTCTTAGATCCTATGAAAGCAGGGTACATTTGCAGCTTATTATGGGCAAGAAAACAAGTAACCCAGGAGATATTTGTTTGATAAATAAAATGATATTTTGACTCATTTTTTTACATGTCTTTTGAGCTATGTAGTTCATTGGTGAATGGACTGCCTCTCCCATGATAGCTCTGGTAATTAATGCAAGCTCACCAAAAGCCTCAGATCTTTTCTGTAGTGAAGCTTGATGGTAATGTGAATATTTAGTGCTTCTCTACTGCTTCTTCCATGCTGCAGACAAGACAGGAGCAAAGAAACCTCTCTGTGCAGCATAACCATGAGAGATATCTTAAGTTGAAAAGGGTAGGAGACCAGAAGCTGGAGATAAGGATCAACATGAAGTAAATAGCTGAGCACCTGCATCAGTGGTAGCATGGGACATTTCTGAAGGTCTTCAAAAGTAAGAGGAAGATCTGGCCTTTGGGGGTAACTGGATGGAGTATCTTAGATAGTTACACTTGTCTTTTTAGGTCAGAGGAGTAAACACCTCTACAGGACACAAGGGCACTGTGGTTTGCTTTTGGCAGTAAATCAGATCCACAAATTCCTTATAATCCACATAAAAAGCAACGACAGAAAAGAAAGAGCTTTTGAAAGTTATACTGAGATCTTAACTTCTTCTTGAGGTATATGAGCTTTCTGTGAACCACCAGAGCATCCAAGGACAATGCCACATGGGAAGGATGTCTGGGCTGAAAAGTTAAACATGCTGCTCTGCCAAAACATGTTCCAAAGACCAGTATCTGTTACTGCAAAGACTTATGCAGTTTCAAAGGAGGATGTGGAATGCAAAGTATTTGCATCAGGTGCTGAGAGGATCTGGTGAAGTCCTGGTCACCTCTGTCTCAGACATAAATTGGAGTGGCAAGACCTTGGGAAGGGTTTGTTACTTTAAAGTCAGATGTTGATAGATCAGATAGTTTCAAGGTAAATGCTTGCACAGCAGTAAGTCATGAGCAGGACAAAGACATCTTTCCAGGTGGGGCAGAGGAAAAATCAATTTGATTTATTGCTGAAGCAGGATCCAACAGCGATGTTGAGGCTCCCTCTCTATGGCTCAAGGGTGATGTACCACCACAATGGCAGCTTCTTCAGACAAAGACCAAAGCAGAAAGGTCCTCTTGAAGACCTTGCTAACTTTGAGGTGTTGAGAGATGTTTAGTTGATTTTGAGCTTCTGAGGTTACAAAAAACAGAAGCAGATTTAAAAAGGTGGAAGGGAATTCCGTCTTAAACATAGAGGCTGGAGACTGATCAAAATGGCTTGCAGAAAAGCATACTAGAAGAGAAACTGGGAGTGGCTAAGGAGAATAGAACCCAAATGGCACTGCTATATGGGCTTGGGCAAGGCAAAATGTCTGAGCTCAGCAGATGGTATGCAGGTATATCCTCAGTAATGTGCCCATTGGCACTGTTTCAAAGAATAATCCAGGTTTTCCAATTGCTGTTCTAAAACAAGATAAAAATTTATAAGTTATTTTGATACATTTTGATCTAAACATATACAGTTAAAGAGTACAGAAGGCATCACAAGTTTTGAATTACAGGTGCCATTTGAACATTTCTTCCCTGAAAAAGGAATTGTTGTTTGCTGTTTATTTGTGCTGCTGCTGGAGGTGTACTTTGCTATTTGTTATTATGGACACACAAACTAAGGGAAGAGAACAATTATTTTCTGAAAATTATTACCTGCATATAGTTTCATATTAATTTCCAATACTTTGAATTTTTGAAAATTATAGTGACCATCAGTAGCTTATTTAGCAATAGCCATTTAATGACTGCAAACTACTTTATATTAACTTGCTAGCCTGTCAGTCGTTTCATAGCGTATTTTATCAGGAATTGAATCTTCTGGATTTTACAACTGGGGTTGATATGAAAGATCCATCCAAACCCTGCAAGACAGGACTGTGTTGTGAATGCCTCATCCCTGATAGTGTTCAAGGCTGGGCACTGGGCAACCTGGTCTAGTGGGACTTGTCCCTGCCCACGGCAGGGGTGGGTTGGAACTAAATAAATCTTTCAGGACCCTTCCAACCCCAACCATTCTATGTTTCTGTGATTCTATGAATAAGTCAGCCTGAACAGTGAAACTGTGGTCTACATTTTCAGTGGTGTTGGTGTGCTGACTCCATTTATCCATTTATGCCGAGCTGAAGTGTCATAAAGCAAATATCTTCAAGTGAATGCAATTCTTTTTCTGCTTTGTCTCAGATTTCTACATACTGTTGTGCAGCCACTGCATCCTACCCTAATGCTGGCTTTCCTGCAGGATTCAGTGCAACGTTTCAAGCCTGCAGTATGTTCAAGCACTGTGTGACCTTTCAGAATTAAAAGTGCCACCTAACATTACCAGCCTGCTTGCACACCCATGGGAGCCATTCAAGCAATTATCTTAGACCACTCTTGCTCATGTTCCCTGAGCTTACAAACCAACTGGACAGTATTTTCCTTAGAAATGAATTAAAGAAACACCGTGAACAGCAACTGGCAGAGCTGTGCCTTGTTTTCTAGACTGGTTTGTTCATAAATAACCTCAAATCAGATACCACTTTAATGAAGTGACAGATTTTCCCCTTGCAAACATCAGGACAGAAGGAGCAGAGGTGTTGCTGTCAAGTCCAATGACATGAAATAGACTCCATTATATTCATCAAGGCAAAGAGAGAGAGAGATTTTATTACGAATTCACACTCCAATATATGACGTAGATGGTGGAAAACAAAACCTCATTGGGTAAAAGATATAAACAATTATCTTAACCAATTAGAGTGACTCTCACGTACAGCCTTGCAGGTGCAAGGTGCTATCTTATTGTTTAACATTCTTTGTGCATGTTGATGTTAAGCTGGTCTTGAGAATAGAGAGTTGCTTAGATTCACTGCGTGAGAACTTCTCACAAACACTGTTTCATGGTTTTCACAGATCTTCTCTGTTCCAAGCCTGTTTCTGCCACGACACAGGGGGGGCTGCTGTGCCCAGGATGCTACTGCTACAGATGCTGTAGGAAGCTGCTCACTGAGTGTTTGCACAGGTTTGTTCCCCACTCCATGAGAGACTGCACAGAGTCTGGGTACCCACTCCTCCTGCCCAGGGATTTTGACTAGCTGAAGAGATGGAGCTGAAGAGATGGAGCTGTTGCCTGGAGCGTTCCTGTGTTTCTACAGGGTGCCAGTAGAGGGCAAGGATGGCTTTAGGCTTGATGTGAGCAATCGCAAAGGTTGCCCTGCAGAGCAGAAAAATTGCAAGGGAATTGCTAAGGGAAAAGACAAAAATGTATGGGAGTCTGAGAAAAAGAGGTGCCCCAGGACCTCTTTCTTAGCTCCTTCTCCCATCTTGTGAGATAGGCAAGTGCTGTGGATCATGGGGGTGAGCCCAGGCTGAGGCAGGAGCCTTGCAGGACTCAGGCACAGGAGTCTGTCTGTCCTCAGTGGGACAGAGGAGCCCCTGCCTGCCTGAGGTGCTGTCGATCCCCTCCATGCCTATGAGAGGGGCAGGCCTGGCTGCTGTATCTGTAGTGAGCACTGCACTCCAAAACAGGCTGCTCTGTTGCACTGGTGAGACCCCCACTTCTTCATCAGCCTTCCCTCTGTCTGTCCTGAACTGCTGCTTAACATGAGCTACAAGGAAGGGTCTTACACTGATATCCTGTGGGACCTCATGGCACCTGAATATTTCCCTTTTCTTTACCATAAAGCTTTAAATACAAGGCTAAAGAAGTTTTTTGGCTCTATTCTGGGGAAATGGAATTTGCTGTAGTAGAAATAATCTTTAAAGGTCTTGTAATCCAAATAACCCAACAAATNCCCACTTCTTCATCAGCCTTCCCTGTCTGTCCTGAACTGCTGCTTAACATGAGCTACAAGGAAGGGTCTTACACTGATATCCTGTGGGACCTCATGGCACCTGAATATTTCCCTTTTCTTTACCATAAAGCTTTAAATACAAGGCTAAAGAAGTTTTTTGGCTCTATTCTGGGGAAATGGAATTTGCTGTAGTAGAAATAATCTTTAAAGGTCTTGTAATCCAAATAACCCAACAAATTAAGAATAAGAAAAGCAGCTTTTATATAGATCCTTTCTCTGAGCTGAATAAAACATCATTTATGTCAGTAAGTACTTCAGATAGGCTCTATTTACCTTAGTAAAGCATTTTTTTCTCTTTTCACCACAGTTTCAAGTCATATGTTCAGCTAATTTATAAGTTCATTGTGATATGCTTCCCTTCTCTACAAGCAAATCATAGGTGTCTGAGAAGATTTTTAATTCCTCTGCTCCACAAACAGAATAGCATAACATTTTGTAAATTTGTCTGAGTCTCAGGAGTTGATGTACAACCTTTCAAAGGAAAAAAAAAACCAAAACAAAACAAAAAGAAAACCAAACCAGTGATAAAAATGGAAGTGAAGTGTAAATAAGCTTCTTGCTTTTTTTCCTGAAAGAGCTCTTTTCGTAAAACTTCCCAATAGTCAGAGGTTTTGCCAGTTCTCTCACCCATGAAGGGAGTGAGGTTCTTCTGAGGTACCAGTTGCTGCTTTATAGCTATGACTGTGCAAATCATCTGTGCTACTCTGGAAGGCAAAGCCTTTCACAGAATTTCTTACCTCTTTTTTCTATCCCTTCTATCAAGCAGCAAGGTAAATGAACAGGGACTTGTTACACAACAGTGAAAGGCCACCAAATTTAGAATCCAGAGGACTATGATCAAGAGGTAACTTTTTGTAACTTTACATGCATGACAACAGATGTACAGTACAACCACTTCATCCAAGTCACATAAACCCATACGTGTGGCTGAAAAGCAATGCAAGATGACTAAGGAGTGGGAGGAAAAGGTAGGCAAGGAGGACATACTGTTCAAGGAGGAGATGCTTGAAAAGGAAAAAAATAATTCCTTCTTTCAAGTGGAAAAGCAGATGGAATACACTGGCATAGACATAGCAATCTTTGCCCCAACATTATTCTATCCAAATATTTGACACTGGAAAGGAGAGCCAGACAATGAACTAGAACATCCCACACAGCACCATTTACCAGTGGCCATGACAACTAAGGAAGTGCTGGAAATAGAAAGGATAGGAATTCTCCTTGTCTTTTTATTATTTACATGGTTTTGTTCTCTTTTATGTTGGTATATTCTAGCCATGTGGGGGCAGCCAGTTAAGCAAGTGGAAGAGAATATGTTATTTCTACAATGTGTATGAAATACTGCATCTGACTTATAGCAGAGTCTCATTAGTCTGAGTAACCCAAACTATACATAAGAGCAATAATTTAGAGAGTGATAAAAACAGATCAGACTTCTTAGAATGGACACAAACTACAGAAACATACAGCTGAAAGGGACCTCAAGAGGTAACTGAATATGCCTGTCTATACTGGGTGTCTGTACAAGTATCAAGACTATCCCTGACAGTTTAGCTGTTTGCCTAAACCCTCTGCAAATTCTCCAAGAATTTAAAGTCCACATCCATCTAGTAGTTTATTGCTCTTACAGTTGGAAATCATATTGTTGTAGCACCAGGCTCTGTCATGTTTATTGCAATGTTGACAGATTTCTTTTTTTAATTTTCTCCAAGGCTTACAGAAGAACAGTTTAGCCCCCACTTAGTGCTCTTTAGCAGTCTTTTTCCCATCAGAATACTTATGTGTACTGGCTCTTTTGTTTTCTTTTTTAGTCTGAATAAACTGAATAAAAGTCTTTTCAGCCTTTTCTAATGATTTTCTCAAATGCTGTCCTTTCTTGAAACATTTTCTTGTTGCTGTAATACAGACTGCTCTCAGTTTACCTACAGCTTCCTTAAAATCTGATGATCTGATCCCATGCTAGAGTCCATATTAGCCCCACCATCCTATGGAGTAGAACAATACTTCTCCTCTCTCACATGTTCTAATTTTGCTCAGACATCCCAGGAAGCATGGCTTTGGAAGCCATCTAATGTGTTTGGTGGGGAATATTTGACACCTCCAGATCCTTTCATACTGTAGTAATACTTATGCTATTCTAGATACTTTATTTGATTTTAATTTATTTGATTTAATTTAATTTACTTTAATCTTTAAAGTGTTTGAAATTACTTTCTTGAGATGGGAGGATGGGATTTTGAGAATTTCCTGATATGGACTTTATACTGGTGCATATTGGTTTCTTTTTCATCAATCCTGGTTTTATTTTCTTCCTATTTTGCTGCCAGAGGCCTCTGCACCCAGGACAGTGAAAAATTAAAATGAAGATGAGAACAGGAACCAATTATTTTTACTTGCTAATGGGAACATAAAACAGTCACAAAATTAAACTTCAGCAAATTGTATGTTACGTGTAAGAAAAATTATTGTTACCTGAAGAAAAGAAACCTTCTGAGGGAGGTGGTGCAAACCAGTAGATCTCACCAAAGCTACAGCCAGACAGCTACTTGTTGTCAACACAGTGTCATGCAGGTTTGATACTGCACAGGGTCACACGTTAGTGAGGAAAGAGGTCTGCTCACACTCCATGGCCTTCCAAGGCTTTAAGAGCAGTGAAAATGGATCAGAGCAAACGAACCTTGCATGAGGGATTCTGCAAAGGAGACCCACCCATTCTGAGGGAAACAGCACCACTGTCTCCCTCTGAGAGGATGGGTCAGTGTAGAGCAGCAACAAGCGGTGAGACACCTCATGGTGTGTAACTACAGAGAACAAGGTTATTGCTTCAGGAATTGTCAGCCGCCCTCCTGGAGAGTCTTCTCAACAAGAGAGGGTTGTACACTTCTCATGAAGCATATGGACATCAATGTTTGTTAAAATGTCATACAATGGAGACCTTCAGTACAAAGATATAGGTTTGCCTCATCTTAACCCTTGAGGATCACTGTGGTGATTCAGTGGGGAGAGAGGAAACAACTCTTTCTTGTGAGGTGATGACATTTTTTCTTCTTGGAAGTCCTTTCTGAGCAGGTGGCATATGGTGGCAGATGCCCTGCCCTCCTTGCCTGTGGACTTCTGTTAAGGGAACATGTCCCATCCCAGAATCCCAGTGCACACGGACACTTCAGGGCCTTCAGCTGCCACAAGAAATACAAGAGACAATGTTCTAAAACTGTTGAATCCACCCAAGCTCATGTTCTTATCCTTCCCACTCCAGATATTATCAGGCCTAAACATAAGCCCAAGCATAGATCTGTTTGGCAGGACATGGGGATGTCAAAGAATCTTTTTCACCTGTAATGACACAGTTTCTTTATTCCCCCTCATGTAGAGCACCTACTGTGTGCAGGTCTTCTGGAGTGAGGGCTGCCCCATTTTCCTCCTCCTTTTCAAAGTTCTAGGTGATGACTGTCTCTATCTAGTCCTAGTCTCATTCCTAGGGTTTCATTTTTGTGTACAATTACTTTGGTGCTGCTAGATATCCCTGACACTACTTGAAGAAGACTCATCTACCTCAGTTTGAGACTAACCAGCCAAGAGCTATGCAAACTATACAAGTATTTCCAGTAATTCTGCCTGAGGCCACTGACAGCTGCTATTCACAGTCTGTTCTTCTGTGCCTGTAATCAGCCAACTGTCCCTGCCTGAAATGGTCTCTTTACACTCCCTGGCACCAGAACACCCTGGATTTCAACTATGGCATGGGGTGCCAGCAGTGGCCATGCTATGGGCTTGTGCTCTCATGCCCTATCAGCTTCCTATAGACTCCTTCATAACACAGGAGGCAAATCTCGTGGTGGGGGCTTCTGCACAGAGGTGGTGTGAGACCCCATTCCTGCTCCTTCCCTCTCTCTGGCATTCTGAGGCCACTTACAGTCAAGTGTTATACATAAATGGTTCCTGACGCTGATCCATGGTATTTTTAAAGTCACAGATTTGACATTTATTTGGAATTACTTCAACTGGGAAAGTAGCACATATGGATTTCTCTAGTGCTTAAAAAGATTCCACTGTGGGAGTTTTCTGTACCCTAAAGATTCGATATGTAGGCTGTCTAGATTATATTGGTTGCCATCTGGCTTTCAGTCTCACTCTTTATTTTCAGTCTCCAGGCCATTATGCCTTTAGTAAATAATCAAACATATTTTGTTCTATTCAATTTCTTTTCTCTTGGTGAATTGTTGATTAGGAGCCAAAGGTTTATTTAAACAGGTGATAATTTTGCTGCTTATTTGGTGCACAATTTTAGGCCACATCTACAAAGACAAATGTAGTCATGGCAAGAGATCTGAATACACAGCAACAAGCTAAAGTGTATCTAGGGTTTGGAAATCTTCTGGAGAGTTCCAGACTAAAAAGAGCTAAGCTTTATGCTCCCAGTTCAGAGGCTGCAGCAGTAGGGACAACGGTGCTTATGAAGTGGGGTGGAGGAGTGTAGGAGTGGCAGTAAATGGGAACAGGAGCGGGAAGAATGAGAGGAGGAACATGGAGCTAGAAAAATTCTAACTAAATTCACAGTAGGCATAGCCTCTTTCAAAACCTGTCTTGAACCGGAGCCTCACTAACAAGTCCCTGTATTTCAGTAGGCTTGCCCAGTCCACTTCATTACCCCCTGGTGAAGTGCTACCTGTGCCCTTACTGAACTACATCCAGGCAAATCTCAATCCCAGCAGACAAAACCAGCATGGCTGAAAGTGCAAAAGCTTGAGTTTTTCACTGAAGGAAGTCATGACTGCTTAGCTGGGAGCCTTAGTTGTTCAGTGTCTGCCTCCTGTAGCTGAAGCAGTTCAGACTGAGGTTGTTTGAGTGGAGAAGCCAAGTCTGTATTCTGGCTATCAGCCTCAAATGCCAAGAGGCTGCTGTGTCCCACCTGCAGGCAGCTGTGATGTTCCTAGAGAGCATGGGACAGATGCAACACAGCTGAGGGAAGATAAAATTAAGACATATAAGCAAGAAGACAAGCAATGGGAACCAGAAGATCTAGACCAAAGGGTTGGAGGTGGTATCCTTCTTTGAAAAATTAGTTGATTCATTACTGCACAGATCTGAGCAGAATGTGTGTTTGAAACCAGTCACAGTTCTCCCCACCCCGAGTCTTGTTGATATTGCTTTGGAGAATGGTCATTTTACAGTACATATACTCTGAGAACCCCAAAGTCTCTTCCTCTCTGTGCCAGAGGAAGATAAGTTTATCCTATGCATTTCCAAAACCGCATAGCACTTGAAGGCACAGTAATATTTGGGATCAGAAGCTTTTAAATGAGAGCCAGTTAGAGCTTCAATCCATCTCCACTTTTTTTTTTATTTTCATAGCATTCTCTGAAAGAAGCCTGTCTCAAGCCTACACATTTTTAAAGACTGCCAGTTCTTTCCTGCAGATTTTGCAGCTTTCAGCTCTGATGCCTCCATAAGATTATACTTTGCATCTACTGACAAACATCATAGAATTAAACTCCCCCAGAGACATCAGGATCATTTGGCCAGATTACATCTTCAGAAAACTGCTTGAAATTATTTGCCAGAAAATTAATTTCCTAGTGTTTTAGAGCAAATCTCCCCACAATTAACAGATTCCTCAGCTTCTGTAGTTCTGATTTCTTCCTGTACTTGAGAAAAATTTTATCTCCTGTCTGAAAAAAAAATAAATTCTTAGTTCAACATCCCATCCCTTTAACTTTGCCTGACTGACATGCTGGGATTACCAGAGTTGAGGCTAAATGTCAGGCTATCACAGTTTAAGTAGCTTAAAGGATAGAGAACTTGTACCACAGAACTGCAGATAACTTGAATGTTAGATTTTAAAAACAGGTTTTTGCTTTACCTTCTTGCCATCACCTGATCTCTATCATATATCTCAGTCTAGTCTCACAATTTACACTGGTGAATTTCACTCTCTGAAGATATGCAGCACAGAAAAAACCACTTGAAACTTGAGTCTTCTTCACTGTATGAAAGAAAGATACCCTTCCAAGACTTTCTCACTTTAAGCCACCCATTTTCTATCATTTATTAAAAACTAGCAGCCACAAAAACAGCCAAAGAGTGCAGTGTCCCCCTCAGGTGTCCAAGGTGTGTTGCTTACTCCTGCTTTTATATTAATTTCCCATTCTAATCAGCAATTAAAAAGCAGGCCAATTAGCTTACTGTTTTTCCTTCCTTTCCAGCTGTGCCAGAGATGAGTTGGCAAAAGTCCCAGCCTGAGAGGAATAGAATATATCAAAAGAGGTTGTCTGCATCTGAAGTGTTAATGTGTTCCTTTACTTTCTGCTAGCTGCCAACAACCCATAAGCCACAAGTATGAAGGTTGCCAGAGAAAGACAACAGAGCTTTATGAATAAACACTTACACTCTAGCTTCAGAAGCTTGTGACTTCTATTTCAACGTGAATACAGATTTATTTCACATTGGTATGCACATATTTTGCAGTTCTGCCCAGCAACCAGGAGTATGTAGGAACAAGTGCTCCTCTGCACAGTTTATTTTGAACAGTATGCATAGCACCCAACCCACAAATCAGTACAAAAGCGGATTTTTGTCTCTGATCTTAGTGGTCTTAGGAATTATGATACTTCCTTATGAACCCAAGAACTTAACTAGATAAACAGAAATGTGATCAACAAGTGTCCAAAGCCAAAAGTCCACAGAACAGTGCAAAGCTGTTGACGGGCCTTAAACAGGAATTTTTTGCTCTTGATCATTCATACAGAATGCATTAATTCTCCTTACAATTATAGGCATATTACTGTGCCACACTAAAGTTTTAGATTCAAATAAGATTGGAAGTGTGTCAAAGTACTTATTTATTACCTAAATTAATAATGCATATATCTAATTTGAAAACATGAGTGCTTTTGTTTAGCATATTTAGGAGAGAAACTGAAAGAATGTTATTAAAGGTTAGCATGGGAAATTTAAAAGAAGGTCTATAGGAAAAATACTGACTTGTACTTAAGATATTTTGTGTTTTAATTTCCTCACTCCAATTTCAGGATTCACATTTTCAATTTTTTTTTCTGCTTTTTTTTTCATTCACAGCCCCATCCCAGTAAGGACAAAACGGGGGACAGGGTATATTTTCCACAGCTTTCCTTAGGAAACAACATAACCATCAAAATATGAAGAGTGAGTTATCACTCTTCTGCTCTTTCCTATGAGCAGCAAGGAGTGAAAAGAGGGAGAGAAATTCTGGCATCCCATAACAAATATTCTAAAAATAGAAAACCAGAACTATTTGACTTTACAGTTGTTTCAGTTTAACTTGTAAAATCCAAAGCACATATCAGAATATTTTCATCAGAATATTTCTCATATGTTAATATATTTTCCATATATCTACTCCTTTTTTTTTATTAACCAGAAGTTCTGGCTATGGGCTGTGGTTGGAATCTTGGATATCAGAGGAAGTCCTCCCAAGTACAACAGGATACCTGGCTTTCAGGGAGCCTCTGTGCAGGATAATGCCTCCAGCACCCCAGTCCACATTAACTCCCTATCCAGAGAAACCCTGCTGGTGTGACATAAAAAATTTCCTTGGTCAGTTAGCTGGGTGTTTGTGGGTGTTTTGGTTTGGACCTCAATGCTCCTATCATTTGTGGTACCACTCCCTGTGCTATGCTGGCTGTGTAGTCCAAGATAACTAGTGGTTGCTACTTTGATCACTCCAAGATACAGAACACCTGCTTGGACACCTATTGTCCATAAAACATCAATCCCCTTCACCCCCCAGTAAACCCCAACCCCTTGAGTCTGTTTCCTTGGGAGTCAAATCAGGGCAGTATTGCACCCCTTTGCCCTCGTGCCACGAGTCACCAACAGTTGCATTAGCTGCATTGCAAAAGGAGGTATTTTCCAGAAAGAAAATGAAAAACAACCCCTCAGCAACGCCCTCAAGTATCCCAGGCTGCACAAGACCTAGTAATGAACAAATTTGGGTGGAGAGCTAAAGGCCTGCCAGGAGGAGGCAATGCCATGGTTTTGCTCTCAGTGATAGGTGACTGGTCAGGGCTGGGTTTACTCCCATTTGCCCACCACTTCCCCTTGTTCCTCAGGGATGAAGCCACAGCCCACAATCAGCCTGTAAAGCCAGGCAGGGCATGTGGAGGAGGCCCAGTCTGGGTGCAGGTCAAGGGAATTCTCTAAGAAACAAAAGGAAGTAAAAATTTAAGGAATTATGTACTCAGCACAACATTTTATTCCTATATATCACAGTGTTAGTTATCTTACCAAGGGCAGATTGAGGCTAACCATGTTAAAAAAAAAAAAAAAAAAGTAAAAACCAATCGAACAAAAAAACCCCAAAAACCAGCCAAGCCTTGCTGACAGGCACAAAGTATAAGTCAGGAATTTAAAAAGAAAACCCTTCCACTTTAAACTATAGGCAACAGAGCTCCACAACCTTGTGGCATAAGAGTTGAGAGAGGTATTTTAGGGGTTCTTCAGGACCTGGGTCCAGCTACAGGAAATTGCCCTGAATGGAGTAGCATTTCCCTGTTTAAAGCAGTCCTGAACTGCAACTCGTCCTGCTTTCTGTCATTTCCCAGAATTAAAGGTTTGAGTTCTCAGTATCCATGACCTGCAGGTTGGTATCATGTTCCACCAGGCACTATAAAGGCCTATGATACACATTCAGTGAAACCATTTCAGGCTTTTTAAGTGTCAGCTGGTCTGTGATTTTCTCCATTAAGCTACTGTGTTCAGAAAACCCACAGCCAAGCACGGACCGTAAGAACAGGCGTGTAACAGATACAAGTTTGTCCTGTTTTCCTACTTCTTGCTATCCTCCCCTCTATAAATTAATGATACTACTGAAATCCCGAGGACAGAAGGTGAACAATAGTCTCCAACCTGCTGGGAGCTGACAGAGATACTACTGGGTGCTTATCAGACTCCATGCTATGTGCTACCCTCAGCTCCATGAGGAGCTGCCACCTCCCTCTTTGGCTCTTTTTGGCATCAGTCACCTGTCAAGACACCTCTTTCTCCTTCACTACTCCTCTGTTGTGGGGCTGGAGGAAAATGCAGATTGGCTACCCCCGCTCAAATCCTGACAGCATCCACCCTTCCTTCCTGTTCCCATGCATCTCCCCTCTTTCCTAGCTCGTGCCTCAGCAATTTCACTCAGTTGTCTAAAAGCCAAGGTTCAGACTCTTCCTTCTCAGGCTGAGGTTGTCCCAGTCTCTTCAGATGGCTCCATCTCTATCATGGGTATCACCAAGTCACATTTTGCTGCCCATTAAGCCATTTTCCAGTGTGTTGCCAAGGAAACTGTTGGAGCTGAAGGACTGCAAATACTTCTAGCCCGAAAAATGGTGAGCACTGCTACTAGAAATATTGCAAAAATTCATAAACAGCTACTCAGATATTTAAATAGCTTTGGCATGAGATTCAGATACCAGTCATAAATGGCATTTTATTTTATCATAGTACTAATTAATTCTAACACCTCCCATCTCCGTGCATCTTATTTAAAAGCAGCCCACTGATTAAACACAGCCCTTAAAATACACTTCAGCTTATTTTTCAACAGCTGTCCGAAATCCACATTGACTAATACTTTGATATGCTATATCTAATTGAAGACCAGATGCCATCGAACTGAAGTCATCAATACCCCATACAAGTTCAGGCATCTGGCATAAAACAACTTGCTTTTTTGGCTCTTTACCTTCCAGCTCTTTGGGTCAGGACCAGTCTCATCTGTGAGGTGCATTACAAGTGTAGGTAGATGTAAAAAGAAATCTCGATTGCTGTTCTTCTCATGACAGAGAGGATAAATTGTAATTTTTTTATTGCAAAATATTAAAATAAATTACATTTTACAAAGACTTAGAAAGTATTTACATACAGTGTGATTCCAGTGACAATCAGCAACAAACAACAGACAGACAGGCATATTATGGAGTGATAGGAGTCAGAACTGTACAAATGCCAAAAGCTGTACAAAAGACAAGCTAATTTTTAAAAGTTAAATCCATCACAAATGGAATGAATCCCACGAGGCACAAAAATTACACATCTACAAAGTTCTTTTGTTTAGTCAACAGACTTGTATATTGCTTTTTGCTCTCCTCATCTGTCTTTACAGTCTCCCAGATCAACTGGAGGAAAAATTAGATCTTAGCATATTCAGCTGTGTCACCATGGATCTGTTATCAGTCTGGTTTTAATTCTGTGTGCTTTGTGATATCCATTGCCAGCAACAGATTCACGAATCATTACTTCAGAAAAATTGAATACTCTGATTTTGTATTTCCTCAGCGACTTCGTACCAGTGTATCAGATGTGTCAGGCTGCCTGATGTGAGACAGGTATCTGAAAATTGTGCCCTTTTGGTAAAAATAGGCTTCAATAGCGCAGTACAAACCCAAAAGCATCACAACGATGTCATGAAGAATGGGGTCACAGGGTCTTATGGCACTTAAAAGGCCTTTTGTAGGAACAGACTTCCATGGTCACATTTCAGGATTTGATTTTTGAAAAAAGAATAAAATTGAAAGTACTGGCTCATCTTGGCAAAATCAGTAAGTGAACCCATCCTTCACATGATGTGACTGGAAATAAAATCTACATGTAGGCAATAGCTAGAAAGAAGAATTTTCACTGCTATTCCATCCCTTCCTTATATATACTTTTAAGCTTTTTTTCCTTCTTTGCTTAAAAATCCCCCTTTCCTCTCCAGGAAGAGATCTGTCTCATCTATAACACCAATTCCACAGTTTAAAGAAAACTGTTAATATTATTAGTTAGCCAAATGAAATCAAACTGGCATCCAAAGAAAATGTTTCCAGATTGACCAAATAATTGAAATAAGTACAAGGCATAACCAGGTAGCACTGGGGAATTCACTGAGAGGCACTTTTGGAGCTGAATTCAACAAAATCCAGCCTGGACACCTCTCTAAGTCACTACATGTAAATCTGAAGGCAGAAAGACATCAGTTTAGATTCCCCCAGGCAGCTTCTTTTCTCAAGATGTGGAAGACAGGCAGGCAAAAATCTGTCTTGTTTAGCACTTCGGCACTTCTGAGATGGCACCATAACTTAAAAAACCCTGGGAACAGTTCAGCTTTTTGGAGAGAGCCACTATGAAAGCTATGCACCAACTAAACCTCTCCAAAACTCTGAAACATGTAGGGCTTAACGAGACCAATTTTCTGTTGGCCCCTGTGTAAAGAGGAATTTTTTCCCAGTGTTAAGATTACATTAAGGCACATGGTAGGATATCTTGAGAGCAGTTTTGTGAGGTGTGATCATGTTTCCCCGAAAAACTGGGAATATTGTACTTTGTTTTAATAAATTTAAACTATTACTTTAAATCCCATGATACTTATTATGCAGACTTATAGTCTATGCTGACTGCACTGGGAAAGGCCAGAGAGCCACATCTAGCTTGATAATATGAAACAGATCCCATCTATTCTCAGCTCTGGCGTACAAGTGCACTTTGCTACGCAGAACAGAGTCTGGGTTCCAGTGTGCAACATCCCCTCCCAACCAAAGCAGCCCAGCCAAGTGTCTGGGTTGTATTACTTTGATATTAAAGAGAATTTTTTCTTTATTTTATTTTTTTTTAAATGAAGATTGGACTATGCTTTTCCATTTCATGCACTTGCTGAAAGTCTTTTCTCTCCTCGTTGTTCTGTAGCTTTCTGTTACTAAAACTTTGATCTTTGCATCAATAACAGAAGACAAGTTGGAGGACAACAAGAGCTATATGGAGTGCTTTCTCATTTTCTTTTAAGTTAGTGTGGACTTTT
>VZTR01005687.1:78706-175456 GCA_013400775.1 Chaetops frenatus | reverse complement strand
AAAAAAAAAAAAGCAAAGCTTCTTTTTTTTAAAAGCTCCACACAGTGTCAGTGTTGAACAGTGCCCTTCAATGGAGCCCACAGTGCTTAGGAGTTCTCAAGGTCAGTACATTTATTTCTGGTTTTCTAAATGCAATTGCCTTTCCTCATGTTATTTTTTTTTTCTCCCTCTGCTACACTATACATTATTTCCCTGAAAATCTCCAGAACTGCCCTCAATAAATCTGTTTCAGGTATCTTGGTTTACACATTTATTAATGTTGATAATAAAATTATAAATGCAGTCATAAAATACAGAAAACAACTCTATTTATGGGAATGGCCAGTACTCAAACAGTAAAAAATAAAAAGAAAAAGCCATAAAAACCTGTTTTTTAAATAATTTTGCAAAAATGCTGCACTGAATATGGGAATACAACCCTGGTGTTGGGGCCTCACCACCCTCACAAGGCAGAATTTCTTCCTAATATCCAATCTAAATCTCCTGTTCTTCACTTCAAAGCCATTTTAAAGTTTTCCTGTGAACATTCCCTTCCAGGAGTCACTGAGGAGGAACAACAAAACCAAACCTACTGCAACGAGAAACCCATAAAATAAAATAATCTTTTATTTCTCCAACCCAATTAATGTTGGAAGCCACATAAAAAACTCTGATGAAGAGCAGGAAAAGAATGGAAGGTTTGCAAACACAAAGAAAAGACAACTGGAACATTCCCAGTATGGAATGGCAGTAACTGGGATAAGCCCACAGGTATTTGGGATGTTGTCTCTGCAGCACTGAGGTCTCCCAGAGACAAATCATGGGAACAAGAGGGAAGAGAAATGATCTTTTCAATGATAATCTTCCCAGCAGACAGGTGATGCTGCCAGATGAATACACTGCTAAAAGCAACAGCCATTCTGAAGACAAATTATCCCACTTTTGGTGCTTCTCATCCGTCAGTTTTAATGCAAATTATTTAGGAACTGCTTTATTGAGGGGCTCAGCGAGCTTGAGAGATAAGAAATGTGTGCAAGCCAAATTTAATTGATGAAACCACGCAGCTCAGATATCCCTGGATTAAAAAGCTCCTTGCAGGAGGAGGTTTCTTTGGGGGAAACTTTTGAATTTTGTAATTAATTCCTACCTTTGGTTCACTCAGCACATGAACCATCACACCAAACCCTGGGGGTTGTTCCCTTCCCGAGTTTTTGGGATAGAACAGGGTGGAAATGGGAAGGTTTATGGGATGCAGGCTCTGATGTGCTGCTGTTCCCAGCTCTCAGAGCTGCAGAAGGTGACCCAGTCCTTGCAGACAGGAATTACTGCCAGGCTCTCATCAGTGGGGAAAATAAAGGCAGGGCTTTCTCCATATTTGAATGGTATCAAAATGAAATCCCCAGCACAGGGAATGTTCTCCTTCCCTCCTCCCCAAAGAGCAGGAAAAGTGATGAAACAAACACTGATAATGGGCTGGTATCTTTTTTTGTTTGGTTGTTTGGTTGGTTGGTTGGTTTGGTTGTTTTTGTTTGTGGGTTTTTTTGTTTTTCTTTTTTTTTATTTTGGGTTGTTTTGTGGGGTTTTTTTGTTTTTGGTTTTGTTTTTTTTCTTTTTTTTTCGTTTGTTTGGGTTTTTTTGTTTTGTTTTGTTTTTGTTTTTTGGGGTTTTTTTTGTTTGGTTGGTTGGTTGCTTTTTTGGTTTTGTTTGGTTTTGTTTTGTTTGTTTGGGCTTTTTTGTGGATTTTTTGTGGGTTTTTCTTTTTGTTTTGTTTTGTTTGGTGTTTTGGGTTTTTGGTGGTTTTTTGTCTTTTGTTTGTTTGGTTTTGGTTTTTTTCTTTTTTTCTGACTTCAGCTCAGTTTTCTGTGATATTTTATGTAATGGCGGCAAAATTAATGGCATTTACACAACTGCATGTATCAATATGGTAAATAAGAGAAGTAAAATTTCCAGACAGGTCACATTTCAAGTGAGGATTTCTGTTCTAATATTGACAGATAAGAGGAGATGAAAAGATGAATACCCAGTAGGAGCAATGAGGAGATTTCACAGGAGTGAAATTGTTCTTCTCTGCCTACAGGAATGTCCTCACCTTACACCTGGATCTTCCCTTGGAATTTGGCTCCCAAATCACATCCTCCCCTTCCACCCCTGCCAAGGGACACCTCCCACTGTCCCAGGCTGCCCCAAGCCCCAAATTCCAGCCTGGCCTTGGGCACTGCCAGGGATCCAGGGGCAGCCACAGCAAATCTGGGAATTCTATCCCAGCTCCTCCCCACCTTCACAGCCAGGAATTCCTGCCCAAAATCCCATCCAGCCCTTCCCTGTGGCAGTGGGAAGCCATTCCCTGTGTCCTGTCCCTCCATCCCTTGTTCCCAGTCCCTCTCCAGCTCTCCTGGAGCCCCTTTAGGATCCAGAATTGGCTCTGAGCTCTCCCCTGAGAGACTCAAGAGAGAAGCTGTCTCTTGCACAACTTTACTTTACCTGTAACTTCTCCAGGTTGCTCAATTTTGTAAAATGTGTGCAAGGTTTGCCACGAGCAGAGGAAAACTTGCACAGCATTTCCCTTTTCCAACAGAGATCCACAAGCCCAGTTTCTGTATTTTCCAGGAGCTGTCTGCAGGTGTTTGGAGAAGCAGCCAGATCTGCATTTTATGCCCTCTCAAGGAACACAGACCTGTTTAATACCTTGTGTTTAATTAAAGGGAGCAGGGAAGGCCTCATTTGCACAACCTGAACATGAGAAGATGTGGGCTGAGTCTCCAAGAATGACCCAATTCTTCCCTAACATTATTACATTTGAATTTTGTTCCTTATTAAACTCACAGCAACTCAGAAGACTTTGGGGGATTCTCTCTGAAACCCCAGTGCTAAACAATGTGCAGTCCCCAGATGAGCTCCAAAGGTGCTTCATGAAAAGAAAATCAAATCAATCTCCAAGCTGCAATCTAAGCAAAAGGAGATGAACTTTTCTATTGTGGAAAAGTGAATTAATTAAACCCCTCTTTTATTAGGATTTGGGATGATGACCAGAATGTTCAGCAGAGTAAGCTCCAACAGGAGCTGCTGATAAAAGGTTCCTTATCCTGTTCCTACCTGAAGTCAGCAGAAATCCAACCCCAGCAGGACAAAAGGAGACCATCAAGGAGGAAAAGGACAAATTTCCTGAAGTGAATAAACCAGTGTGGATCCAGGAATTTCCTCTCCCACACAAGATTTTTGCTTTCATATTGATTTCAGATCAATAACATATTTGGAAGTTAAGAAACAAGGTCAACATGTTAAACACACTCATTCTCTTCTCCATTCCATGGAAAAGCCAAGATCCCAGAATTCCAAGTGGGTTTGAGTTGCAAGGGACCTCAAAGATTCCAACTCCTGCCATGGGCAGGGACACCTTTCACTGTCCCAGGGTGCTCCAAGCCCCATCCAGCCTGGCCTTGGACACTTCCAAGGATGTGCCCCTGAAGGAAAGAATGGAATATTTGCTCAGGAAGCTCTGCTGCTTCCAGATGAAGCTAATTCAGGTTTCTCTGTACTTGCAAGTCAACCAAAACCCACCTAAAATATTTTAGGAGAATAATTTCTCTGTTTTCTCACTACACCAAAGGTGCAAAACATGTTTTGACAATTTTCCTCATGATATCCAACACACTCCATATTCCACATTCCAGCAACAACAAAACATTTTGAAGTACTGCTTTTCCACCACCCAAATAAATTCAGATTTATAACTGAACTTCATTTTCCTCCCCAACTTTGTTTTGGCAGAAATCAGAAGGGAAAGAAGTAAATCCCTCCCAAATAAGGAGTCGTTTATCACATTTTAACAGTAACACTCCCACATGAACAGCAGGATTAGAGATGGATACTCAGCTCTGGAATTGCTTCCCTGTACCTACAGCCCCAGTGTGTGGGCAACAAAAGCAACTTAAGCTGAGAGATGTTTTTTAATTACACATCCACACTTAAATGAGAACTGATCTCTCCTTGGAAAAAGCAATTAAATCCAAACCAAGATTAAAATCAGTGGTTTTGAAACGTTCCAAAGTGAAAATCAGCTCCTCAGGCTGCAGGGGCAGGACAGGGGATGTTCCTGGGAAGGGGCTGGTGTGCTCCAAGAGCTTGGCTCACCCTTCCTACAGCATTCCAAGAAAATGCATGGATATCCCATAATACACATCCCTGATTCTATATTTTTTTCCTCCCATCTGGGCAGTAACAACAGGACTAAGCAGAATCTCTTGTACAGGTTCTGATGTTCAGGTTCCTGCCCACATTCACCCAGGATTTCCCATCACCCAGCCCTGGAGATCCAGGAATCTGTTCCAAGGTGAAGTAAAATCAAACCAGCAAAGGCAAAGCAGCTTTGAGATAGAGCCAAAATACAAAATAAAGAAAGAATAAAAAACCCTGAAAAATCAGTGCACAGGCTACTGGAAAACCTGTGGAACTAAATGTTCTTTAAAAACCCTCCCAGCCCAACCCATTGTGTGATTCTGTGATTAATATATCGTAGAATTCAAATATTTCCATATTTCTGTATGTTACATTACTACTTAGGTATACTAAAAATACAAAAAATGGGAGAAGAAAAATACCAAAACATCCCAATTAATCCCAGGGCTCACCTTGAAGTTGAAAAGATGAGTAAAATGTTTCATTCCTACTTTATTGCAACAGTATCCTTATTTGGGAAGTTCTTTTCCTGGCATAATTTCCATGCATTTAAAACCATCCCAAGTAATTATTTTTCAGAATAACATTTTGAAACCAAAGCAGAAAATCAGCCAACCCTGAGTTATGGCAGAGCCTACAACACTCATCCCACTCTTGACATTTGGCACAAATGGGATTTGTAACTTCTCTTGATAAGGCTGAAAAATACCCATCATCTGTTGAGGAGGTAAATTTAAGCATTATTTTTAAAATGCTTTAAAAATACCTCAGAAAAGCTACTTAGAGCAAGACAAAATGTTTTTCAGAGCCAAGGAAGTAGCTCTGATTAGGTTGTCCCTATAAGTAACTGTGAGAAATGGACAATTTCTGCATAAAGAGAGTACAAACATTACCCAAAGTCATTAACTGCTAGGCAGGAATTAATATGTTTACAATTCAAGCCAAGTGATAAATATGAATATATAAATGGCAAATACTCATTGCATCCCTGTGAATTATTAAAACTCTTTCTTTCCTTAATAAATGGAAAAATTAACATGTACAAGCATTCTGCTTTTTCCAGTTACTGGGTTGTTTTTGTTTTTTTTCTTCCACCCAGGAATCTTATCCTCGTAATTTTTGACAACACCTGAAATTAAAATAAATAAATAAATAAATAAATAAATAAGGCCAAGCAAATTTTCTACCTCAAGTCTGTTCAATTAAAATTTTATGAAAAAACCCCACATCATGAATTGTCTGTTAAATGAGCTCCTGTGGAATATCANTTTTTAAAATGCTTTAAAAATACCTCAGAAAAGCTACTTAGAGCAAGACAAAATGTTTTTCAGAGCCAAGGAAGTAGCTCTGATTAGGTTGTCCCTATAAGTAACTGTGAGGGATATGGACAATTTCTGCATAAAGAGAGTACAAACATTACCCAAAGTCATTAACTGCTAGGCAGGAATTAATATGTTTACAATTCAAGCCAAGTGATAAATATGAATATATAAATGGCAAATACTCATTGCATCCCTGTGAATTATTAAAACTCTTTCTTTCCTTAATAAATGGAAAAATTAACATGTACAAGCATTCTGCTTTTTCCAGTTACTGGGTTGTTTTTGTTTTTTTTCTTCCACCCAGGAATCTTATCCTCGTAATTTTTGGCAACACCTTAAATTAAAATAAATAAATAAATAAATAAATAAATAAGGCCAAGCAAATTTTCTACCTCAAGTCTGTTCAATTAAAATTTTATGAAAAAACCCCACATCATGAATTGTCTGTTAAATGAGCTCCTGTGGAATATCAAAGGCCAGGCTGGATGAGGTTTGGAGCACCCTGGGATCAGGGCTGGGACTCGATGCTCTTTAAGGTCCTTCCAACCCAAACCACTCTGGGATTCTGCAGTGGGAAGAGCAAAGTGTTTGTCCTTTTTTCCCCCTGAAACTGCTGTCCCTTGTCCCAGCCACCAAAGATGTGTGTGACACGGTGGGCCAGCTTTCCTGTCCATTAATCCCACCTTCAGTCCCCAGGAGCTCTCCCACAGGACATCAAGCCCCTCATCAGAGAATCAATTGCTGCAGATATTATCTGTCCCTTGCTAATTGATGTGAACTAACAAAATTACACCTCCAAACAAAGCTCACTGGCTCATCCCCCCAGCTCATGGTGCTGAGGACCAGCTGAGCTCACAAAGCAAGCCCTGGTGATGTTTCCTACCAGGCTTCAATGAAAGCTTTGATTTCCATCAGCTCACAGAGAAGTAACAATTCCATAAATAAATGGAATCTCCTGAGCTTGAGGGGGACATCACAGATGGCAGGAGGTACAGGAATGTCGTGGCAGAAACAGGCTTGGAACAGAGAAAATCTGTGCAAACCATGAAACAGGGTTTGTGAGAAGTTCTCACGCAGTGAATCTAAAACCACTCTCTGTTCTCAAGACCAGCTTAACATCAACCTGCACAAAGAATGTTAAACAATAAGGCAGCACCTTGCACCTGCAAGGCTGTGTGTGAGAGTCACTCTAATTAGTTAAGATAATTGTTTATATCTTTTACCCAATGAGGTTTTGTTTTCCACCATCTATGTTAGATATTGGAGTGTGAATTCTCAATAAAATCTCTCTTTGCCCTGATGAATAGATTGGAGTCTATTTCGTGTCGTTGGACTCGACAGCGACACAGGAAGGGCCACCAAAGTGACAGCCTGGAGAAGAGAAGGTTCCAAGGAGAACTTCTTGTGGCCTTCAGTGTTTAAAGAGGGCTTGGAAGAAAGATGGAGACTTTTATCTTGCCATTGCCAGAGGGCAGGGTTGGACAGGACAGAGGGATGGAATTCCTCCCTGGGAGG
This sequence comes from Chaetops frenatus, assembly GCA_013400775.1. Taxonomy (NCBI): domain Eukaryota; kingdom Metazoa; phylum Chordata; class Aves; order Passeriformes; family Picathartidae; genus Chaetops; species Chaetops frenatus. The sequence goes on along the minus strand of VZTR01005687.1, from coordinate 168,464 downwards.
GTGGGGAGGCCCTGGCACAGGGTGCCCAGATTTGCTGTGGCTGCCCCTGGATCCCTGGCAGTGCCCAAGGCCAGGCTGGAGCAGCCTGGGACAGTGGGAGCTGTCCCTGCCCATGGCTGGGGTGGCACTGGGTGAGCTTTAAGGTCCCTTCAACCAAAACCACTCTGTGACAAGGGATGGAGAAGTTCCCTCCTGAGAAGGAGCCACGAAGTCCCAGATTCTCCCAAGAAGACACAGGAAGGATGGATTTCCGTTTTCCTGAGGTTTCCAAATCCGCAGCAGTGGGGATGAAAAGAGAGCCCAGCTGCTGCTGCTCACAGATTTCACTGTGTTAGAACCAGGAGGCAGCAGCTGAAGCCAACAGGAGATGAATCTCAAACAAATATGGGACAGGACTCTGAATCTTGGCATTTCTTTTTCCCTACACAGGGACCGATGGAAGCTGTGCCTACAAAAGCCCTGGGGACAGGCAGCAAAGGCAGGTCCACATGGGAATTCCCCACATGGGAATGCACAAAGTCAGGAGAAGGAAAGTTTGGAGACAAAGGAGCTGCCATTCCACCTCCCATCCAACAAATTCCCCCATCCAGCCTTGGGCAGAAGGATGCTGAGAGGGGAAGGATGTGGAGACACTCAAATATCAGGGCACCACTTAGAATTCCCAGAAGTAAATTGAGGAAGTGCCTCAGTATTAGCAAATTATAACTTTATTTCTGGGTTTTCAGAGATTTCATCCTTTCCTCCCCAAGAGCCCTTCCAGTGATTGGGCTTTTCTATAATACTGATGGACACCCCTTGGATATAAAGCAGCTGCTAATTATGCTCCTCAACCACTGCTGAGTATTAATATTTAAAGTCCTGAACTTGTTTAAAAATTGAAGAAAATCAAAATGTGGTGCTGCTTTGAATGTTTTTTAATTCAGTGTCCCCAAGCCATGAAGGACAGAACCATTTTTATTGCACTGTGTTTGAAAAGCCACAGACCTAGGATTAAGAAGGACTTCATTTGGCCTCTGCTGTCAGCTGTAAACTCATTTAATGTCATTATCAGGCTTCTCATATTTTTCAGAACACAACTCTTGGAAAAATCTTGGGCTTTTAGGATTTCCAGACTAAATTTCTGTTCCTTTCTTAAGGTAAAACTCAGTCACAGACATTTTAAGACAAAAAAGAATTAGGTCTTTGCATGGTTAATCAGGAATTTAGCATATTCTTATCTGCACAAGGCAAGTTTCTAGGTCATTTTATTTAGAAAAAAAATAGATACGGGAGGAGAAGCTCTTAATTGTGAGCATATGGCTAAATTTTAGGTGCCCATGATGTTGCCAACTGCCTCTTTATGTCCCTTTTTTATTCACTGCCATCATATTTCTCTGTCATGTATCAAAGTTATTAAGAGCAATTTTATTTTGGCACCTGCTTAGGGATTTTAGAAACTACACTGAAGAGTTCATTGCTGAACATTATGGCCAAAATACTTAATTTTGGTTTAGGCTCAGAGCACCAATGGAAATGGTGAGCTTGATTTTGTTCTGTTTGCATTGTTCATTATTTCTCTCTTCCATAATTTTGCAGGATTTTCATTTTCCACTTGTTTCATACATTGAATTTCAGCTTGTTTTTTTCTGTTAAGCATAATGCATTAGGACCAGGCTGCTCCTTGGGCTTCTAACTTGAAGGCAACATATAAAAGCACATAAAAGTCTGTATTTGGAGGCTATGTTCAAATTTTAAATAGTTCAATATTTCAAATGAGAAAACCTTCCTGAGGCTTTGGGAGTTTACATTACTTTATAACATCCAATGTCCAGTTTGACAGAAAAGTTGCATTAAATCCTCCATCTAATGAAATCAATGTTGTATAAATAATATATTATACCACCAAAGAGCAAATAGGATCAAATGCAAGTATCCCCATTATTTGTTGGATTTGCCTTTTTTCTGTCCATAACTGGAGTTTGAAGTTGGAATTCATGCTCATCTCACATTTCATTAGGTGCTTAAATCTGAAACAATTTGTCTGAAGGCAATCAAAAGTATGACCAGATTTGTTATTTTTTATTTTTAAGCAGGGCAGGATTTTTTCCCTTTGTCATAAAGCAATTGGAGAGAAAATCCTGGAATTTGGAAAGTTATAAAATAAACGAGACAAACCTAAGTATTAACAAAGTTGGCAGAATGTTCCTTTAAAAAAATTTCCCCCACACTTCCAGTTGCTCAAGACATCTTACCAGGGATGTAATTTCCCATTTGCTCTCTGTGAGCAAATCAAACAGGGTGATTTATTATTCAGATGGGCACAAAGGATTTCTGAAATGCAAAAAGAAGGGCAATAAAAGCGCAAGTCATCAGTAATGACGACAGCCTGAACTGCCTTTCAAATATGAACAAAATGCAGCCATTTAGGGGCTCATACATCACGCTCTCCCAGACCCTCATTTATTTCCCAACTGTACAGGCTGCATGAAAATGGAACCAGAATTTGGCATCTACCGAGAACATCTTTAACAGGGAAGTGATTCCACGAGAGATCAGCTCAGAATCCCCATCCTTGGAAGAAAAACCAAGGCTTTCCCAATCACCAGTTTAGTTCCCTTCCCAGAAACATCTGTGTGCTGAAAAAGAATCTTTCTGAACTACACACACAGTGAAAATATGACAAAACTCCCATTCCTAACCCAAGAAAATTCCGATTTTCTTGATAAACATCTCCAGCAATGTGGGCTCCTGATGAGACAGCATTCAGCTGGAACCCAGAATCTCAGCTTTAGCTGGTGAGACCTGCTGTTCTATTTTTCTTCCAGTGATCTGTACAAAGGGGAATTGAGAGAGAGAACTAAATCCTGCTCATTCTTCTCCCAACGAAGCACAGAAACAACTATCAGAGCTAATGAGGTTACTCAGCATTTTTCTTCTCTGAGCAGAAAACCCACAAAGAGCAGTTCCCTCAATCAGCTGTTTAATATTTCAGCTGCACACAGGTATTATGGGTATTAGACACATATTCTTAAATCCACTTTATCTTCAAAATGTTCCTTTAAGTAAAGAGATGTGGAATTAGCACTTTATAGATAAAGAACAGGCACCAGCACAGGCTCAAATAAATTTTCTAAGCTCATGGAAAACGACTTGCTATGGAGCAAGATTCAACAGCAAATCTCCCAAATTTCTGCCAAACAGGACTCCAAGAGACCTTTCTTTCTCTGGTATCACAGCCAAGCAGAAAATATCCCTCCCCCAAAGCAAGGAGCACCTCCAAGGATTTGACTGCATGAAGACCTGTTTGAAATTCCAGCCAAGTTTGCCTTCACCTCAGCTGGTGCAGAGGAGCATTTTGAACATCCCTCCACTTCTCTTCCAATGCCAGGCTGGAGGAAATAAATAAATCAATTACCAATTTAGCCCAGAAAGCCAGGCAGTTCTCATCCAAAGGCATGGAAACAACCAGCTAATTCATGGGAATGAAGGCTCAGCAATGTGAAAATGCTTGGTTTTAGCAAAGACAGAATGACAGCTTTGGTCCCAAGTGACTACAGAGAGAAAAGGCACAACCTTGTCCACAGCTCTGCTTCAAATCAAGTGAACTTCACCCTTCTTTCACCTCCAACAGAGGTGCAAAGTTCTGCAAAAAAACAGCCTAAAGAATTAGGAATATCCCTGGGAACTCAGCTTGGGTATGTAGTGTTGGGACTTAAATTATGCCTCCTAATATAATTTATTTTAATGTAGATGTGAAAATCCCTCTGGTGCTGGGTTTATCATCTTCCATCCCCACACTGGTGGTCACTGAAACACCTGGCAGGTAACTCGAGCTCTGGCTGCCACCTGCTTTTCCCTGAGCCGCATCTGAGCTTGTTTCCTCCACAGGAACCTCGCAGACTGTTCCAAAAAATCACATTTTAGTGTTCCAACGTAGGAGCTGTATGTTCTAGAGGAGCATAATCCTACAAAACACCTGCTCAGCATTCATTGGGGCCGTCCTTGAGCCAAAACCTGAGTGTGGGGAGGACGTGCCAGAATGACCTTCCCACAGCCATCCAGATGTGTCCTGTCCCCTCACACTCTCCCAGAAGCTCAACAGAAGAAAAAAAAAATCAAGTAAAAACTGAAGTCCATAACACCAGGCTGTGCGTGATAAATATTTCTAAATACACACACAGGTGCCTCTCTGAATTTATTATGCAATTAGCACTGAGGGAGAAGGGCTCCTTGCTGTACTTCTCCACAGAGAATACCCCTAAAAATCCACCTCAGTGCTCTCCAATCCTTGGTTTTCTCACTCCCCCCAGAAGTCCAAGGCAGGATTTCCACCTGCAGATGCCACATGAAGGAAGCATTGCAGCTCCAGGCAGTGCTCACTCCTCCCTGACAGACACAGGGGGGAAAAGCCAATCTGGGAAGGACACTCCATGAGAGAGAAATAAATTTATAACCTGAAACAATTACAATTAATTGTCTCTTTTCTCTTTGCACCCTCCCAGGTTGAAGCTCAACCTCTTTCCCCCCATCTCAAGCATCTCTTCAACACTACCTTTCATTATGCAACAGTGGGGCTCAGCATTTTTAAAGGCTAAAATATTGGCAAATGGGATGATGAAGCATTTCTGATTTCCCAGTGTATTTACTTATATGTGCTTTTACAGTGACACCAAGCATGATAATCAAGAAACACTTAATTTTTCACAACCCCTGATTTAAAAGATCCCTGTGCACACCAATGGTGTCCGCAGTTACACATGAATCTGGTCCACATCAGAAATTTCTAATTCCCAAAAAAAAACTCCAGAAGATGCTGTACAGTTTATAAGTGGGGCATATGCATAATGCTGTGCAAGATTAATCAGCCCTGAGACAACAGCTTCTAAATATCATTATGGAGAAGACAAGAATGATGTTTAACTGCTGCTCCTGTCAGAGAGATTCTCCTTTCAAGTCACTCAGGATATCAAGTAATAGTATTTCTTTCCTGTAATCATGGGCTGGATAAACTCACATTTTCAGCTTGTGAAAAAGCAACAGCATCTCCTACCACTGATCAGCTGGCTCTGAGGAAGCAGCCTGCATTATCTCAGACATGGTCACCCTACCATGTAATTTTATCCACGTCTGTATCCAGGCTGCAGCCAAAACCACATTTATTTTCGTAGAGAGAAATCCACAGAGGACCTGGAATACAGCAAGTCAGCACTGCTGGAAAACAACACAGAAAAAAATAAAGCCAGCAGTGGGGTGGTTGCTGTTGCATCAATAAGCAGGTCGATATTTAAGTTCTTCCCAGCAATGTATTTGGAAAAAAAAAATCTCTGACAAAATACCATGAGAGAGGCTAAGTGTGATGAAAGCTGTGCCCATGGCTGTGTCACAGTCCCTACCCCAGGGTGATGTGCAGGGCACACTCCTGGCACCCTCGTTTAGGGACCTGCAGTAGAGGTAAGGAACAGAGGGAGGAACGGGAGTACCTGGACAGGTAACAGGCAGGGAGAGCAACGGAGCTGCCCTCTGCTGACTGCCTGGATTGCTGAACACTGCTCTGAGCCACTCTGGCACGGCCACACGGCGATTTCAGCGGCCAGGCTTTCCGAAATCCACCGGCACGCCGAGCTGTGAGTGTGTGACAGGCGGATCCACAGGGATCTCCCGAGGCAGCACAGCCCCAGCCCGGGCTGGCAGCAGCGCCGTGCCCCGGCCGCTGCGGCAGCACCGGCACTCCCGTGCTGCAATGGGCTGCTCCAGCTAATGAACTCCAAAAACCAGCCAGGACTCGAGCCAGTGTTTCTGCTGCATCGTGGCCGTGGATGCCTGGACTCATCCAGTGCCCAGCTCGGCTGTCTCTGCCTGCTGTGGCATGGGGGTCGTGGTGGAATATTTTGGGCTGTTCCAGCTGCTCTCATCTGCTGCTTCAAATTAGGGGTCGCTTCAGCAACCCCCCAAAATCAGTAACCTCATCAAGATCAATGGTGAAAGCAGTGCTGTGACAGAGGAGCTACGTGGCCCACACCTGCTGGCACCTGGGCTAGGGGAGTTTGCTGCTGGAAAGTGTTTATTGAACAGCAAAACTCCTGGGATTCTCAGAATGCAAGAAAGAGCCACCGCTTCCCAAGTCGGACCAATTCTCATGGCATTTTCTGTCTATCACTCAGGTTAAATACACACAACCCATTTAACTTCCAACTTTTTTTCTATATTTTAGTGAAAAACATCATTGCTAAAGACTCTATAAAATGAAAGAAAAGGAGGAAAGATGAGACTGGAGTTTCACGCAGATTATCACGTTTATCAATTCCCTCTGCCAAACTGCTTCGCTCTGAACTTGCGTCCATTTTATACAAGCTTTAAAAGCAAATGGGAGCAGCTACTCCTTTAGCACCTTAAACACCTTCCCTCCCAATAAAAGGCAGCCGTGTAGCTTTAACCCAGCGCTCCGCTAAAATTCCCAATGGATCAGCATCACCCACTCTGCGGCTGCTCCATTACTCCCGTAGCGCCACTGGAAGCCCGGGCTGCGCGGGGCTGCCGTGCACGGCTCTGTTATTAATGAATCCCCGCACAGAGGAACCGGAGGAATAACCAAAGGCTCCCAGCGAGCGCCGGCTCCCCGCTTGTCCCCCTCCTTGTGCGAGGCCGCCGAGCATCGCTCCATCCCTCCTCCCCCGCCCGCCCCCGCCGCCAGCCCGGCCCCCGGCTCCTCCTCCCCGCTCCCGCCCGGCTGGGGGACGCCCGCCGGTCCCGCTCAACAAGTTCCCCTCGGCGGGGAGCCGGCCGAGGGGACCCCCCGAGAGCGAAGCCCCGCCGCAGCCCATGAGGGCAGCGGGGGAGCGCGGCGGCGGCGGCGGCGGCGGCGGCTGCGGCTCCTCCGTTGGCTCGGCGGCTCCGCGGCAGATGCGCCCCGGTGCCCAGGCTCTGACGCCCAGCTCGCCCCGGCGGCTGGAGGGAGATGCTCGCCCAGACCGCCGCTTCTGCGTGAGGAAGCACAAGGTAAGGCAGCGAGCGCTCGGCCCGAACCCCCGAAACAGCCGCTCCGCTGGCTTCTGCCAGCGGAAAACTTCGTAGGGATGAGGAGAAAAAAGGCTGGCGCTGAGCGCCAGGGTTATGCAATAGCGGATCTGCCTGCCTGGGAACGGCTCCTGCATCCAATAACTTTCGTGATAGATAAGGAGAGAATATCCCGATACGCGACTTTCTTCTAGAAAAATACCAGCGTTTCTTTGCCCGCTCCCCTTCCAGCGCTGCCTGAGAGGGGAGAGGTGTAGCTGGAGGATTTTTGGAGGATGCACGAAGTGCTTTGGCTTTTCACATGGCTGATGGCGAGGAACTACCGCTGCTTATTAACTTCAGCCGTCCTAATGAAGTGTCCGTACAGCGGCGATGGAGGAACACGGGATGTGTTCATCCCTCAACTTGCAGTACAGCACTTCATTAAAAGCCCAACCGACCCAAAAATGCTCCTCGGGGACCGAAGCTGCTGCTATTCAGTGACCTGTGCAGGGTTCTCCCGATTTAACACGCCCGAGTCCCCCATCACCATCCCCGACCACACAGAAATCGGGGATGCCGTGGAAACGCCGTAGGAAAACGGGACAAAAGGCAGCAGAGATCCAGCCCCAAAGTCAGAGTCCTTGCATCCCGCAAGGCATCCCGAGCCTCCCGCTCCGCGTTTCCATCTTGCCTCCCTCGCTAGTAAAAATCCTCTGCCGTGACCTCAGTACTTAATGCCGTGTTTACGGAGAGTTACGGCAGCGAGGGGATGCAGGACTGCAGTTCCATGGGATGGATCTGCCTGGGGGGGCGGGGGGGCCGCCAGCCCCGGCAAAACAGGGACATCTTGCACTGCTGGAAGCGGGGAATACATTCCCTGCTTATGTCACCGTCTCCCGAGGGCTCTGTCCCAAGGGAGCCGTGCCCCCCTCTCAGCCACACTCGGAACAGGGAATGGAGCGCTTCGCTTTGACCTTGTGTGTCTAAGCAGCTTAAAATCCTGCACGGAGGAGAATTTAACTCATTAGGCTCTAAGACCGGGAAGTTTGGGAAGACCTGATTTTCCCAGCCTCGGAGAATCATTTCTTTTTTTCCCCCAGCCGAATGCTGGTAAGTGCTAAGGAAAGGCAAACCAGGAACAGGTCACGTCTGATACAAACTGGGAATTTATTCCCTCTCCTTAAGTGTCGGATCGTGCTCGGATTTACAGGGCTGCCAGGAATGCTGCATGTATCAAGGTTAAAATCTGGCTGCTAGATGGAAAAACTCCTAGCTAAAAATAAAGAAATAAATAAATAAAAATTATCACATGATACGCAACTATGTCCTAGCCACGGACTTGGATTAATTTAATGTCAAATTCCAAGCCAACAGACCAATAGTAAAAATAGGAAATAGGGAGAGGAATGGATCTCCTCACTCTTGGTGTGATGCTTCTTGGTGTTCCCACCAGCCTGCTCATGCCTGGCTGGCTGGACCACAATGATCTGTTCTCTCTGAGTACAAATAACAGCTCTAAGTTAAAAGCCAGATTTTCTCCTGGCATTAAACATTCATATTCAGATGAAAATATCTCAGGGCTCAGGTATTACTAATTTATCACCTGGAGGGTGATATTCTGCTATACAGTGGTGGCATAGGGTCCCTGATTCCAGGAGAAATCCATAATGTAGATTGTTAATCCACAGTCTCAGACTGAATTTTCTAATTCTAACAGTTCTAAAATAAAATTCCTGCCCCGGAGTTTAAGGTGCTGTTGCAGTGAAAGCATCTTCCCTTCACAGGATGGGGAAAACTGATACTAAATCAGCTTTTTTTAGGGTATCTTTTGTAAGGATGTCACAATGCCCTTGATGAAAAGTGTTTGTTCTTTAGGACTCCGTCATTACTAACGATGTGTGTTTTTAACAAGATGCTCGGGGCAATTCTAATCCTGGATGGAATCAGTGCCTTTCCTTGGGACTGACACATAAAAAACCAGCTGGGCAGGTGCACCAGGAGAGAAAGTGCTCAGTTCCTTATCAAGAGGGCCAGCACTTAGCATTCAGTGCACCCTTGTACAAACTGAGCTCACAAACCAGGAGCTCGTCAGATCCTCGCTGCCTTTTTCCCCAGTTAACCACTGCACTGCCAGAGCATTCCTGCATGAGGGGCACACATACACCACATTCCATAGCCTAATCTAGACATCATGAACTCACATAAAGAGTGGTGAGTTCAGTGGAGAGGAACACAGGGAAGGGAAATGTGGTGAAGAAGCCCAGGAGGTGCCCAAGTGCCGAGTCACGGAGCGCGCGTCACCTCCCAGACCAGCAGCCCCAGTGAGCAGCCACCACTGGGCACCCCCAGGACACTGCCTGGGCATCCCAACTCAGCCAGGGATTGTACAGAAGGCAAGGAAATGCCAACACTCATGTTTGCTTCTGGAGGATTTAAAAGCAAACTTAGCCATGGCAGTCCTTTGCCGTGACTGATGTGGAAACCAGTCAGGGAAACCTGTGAGCTTTGCCAAAAATCCCTGCTAAAATGTAAGGAGACCTCCACAGAGCTCTTGAGCTGTGATGTCTCAAGGCCATTCCTTATCCAAGCACAGGACAGGGAGAGCTAGGGATGTACAGTCCCATAATTCATGCCCACTTGAGGAAATGACAGTAAATCTAGAATATCTGAGACCATAAAAAATTCACGTGATTATCTGAACCAGCTATTCATAAAAAGCTCTTACATTCTGCTTTATGACAGGCACGGTTTAAAGAACTGCTGAAAATTTGTCGAAGATATTAAAAAACATGTAAGCAACAAATCTATTTTATAGCCCAGTACTCCCTTGTATTTTTACTAATCAGTTTGCAAATTAAATAGGCTTTATGAAAATGAAATCATGAGCATATTTTAAGGAAAAAAAAAATCATCTCAGAGTGGTAAATTCAGTGAGAGTTCCACATTCAGCCTCCTGAAAACTGGTGCTTGCTTAGAAAATCCTGAACAACCTCTGAACACACCCACAGGTACAACTCCCCAGGCATTGACACTCAATTTGAAATTGTTATTGACCACACAGAATGTGCTCAGAGCATTCTCTTATTGTAGTGGCACATCCCCATTGGAAGGCTGTTTACTCTGATTTTCCTACATTCAGGCAGAAAAGTGATCCCTCAATGCTCCTGAGAACAGCTCACCCTGCTCATGCTCTTGCACAGCTCCGTGTCAGGGTGAGCAGTGCCTGCAAACTGCTGCCCATTAAGACATCTCAGCACAAGTCTCACAGGCAAAGAGAACTGGGAGTAAAAAAACCAATTCAGTCATCAAACAGCAGCTTTGGGTGTCCTCTCTGCCTGTTTTTCTCCCCTTTTAGCAGCACAAGACACCGAGCCTGATTTTATTCCAGTTTTTCCAGCCAAATCCACTGGGTTTGATAGGGAGGAGTGTAGAGGAGTAAGGGCCATTTGCAAAGTCTGAATTCAAGAGAGATGGATTAAAAAAAAACTGTGAAGGCCTTCAAGTCCTGCTATGTTTAGGTGCAGATCCAAATTTGGAAATCATTACAAGAAATTTCTGTCCTGGCAGGGAAGTGCTGGAGCTCTACCACGTCCCACTCCCCAGAGTTGCTGATACCTGGTCTCAGACTCAGCCCTTATCAAAAATAAGTTGATTAAACATCTCAGAAACCCCAGCCTTAACTGCAGTTTGTGACATCCACAGGGAAGAGAAGCAGGTTGCTGCTGTTATTTTTGCCTGCCCGTGATTGCTGGAGCAAGCCTATAAATAAAGCCCACGTAGTTACCAAATTAAACCAGTTTAAAAACAAAAGCAGAGGAAGCTCTTTCCATCTGGTCTGAGAGAGGAGGAATTGTCACAAGCTCACACACACAAAAAAAAAGGATTTACTTGTTTTGTGCTCTTGCCCACCTTCCCTGCTTGTTTTACAGCTGCCTTTCTCTCCTCTTCCATTTTTTCCCCCAATTCTTATGTCAAGGTTGTGATCGCATTGCTTGGAACAATTTTGGTGAGGTCAAAGCTTATAAAGCCCAAGCATGGTGTAAATGACTTTTTAAAAACTGCAACAGGGGTTTTCTGATACCCCATACAAAAGCATTTAAGCAGGTGTGTGAATTTAGGACTGTAGTTTAAAAGTTAATACCACGATAAAGTAGTTTTGGTCTGGTCAGTCACTTCCTGGGAGAAGAAAGAAGAGGGAATTCAGTAAAATCCCTAATTTTGGTGTATTTATCTCTGAATAAGCACAAAATCTACAACTAGCCCAAAGCCTCCTGCCAACCATTAGTAATTGGTTGTCCATACCCATTTTGTTATTATATTCATTATTCTCTCCTACAAATAGAGAAGAGAAATGAATGAGGAAATATCCACGAGTACAGAAATTTAACTTGGGGATCAGTTGAATATATTTTTGTGGATCAAGGCCACTGGCAAATAAAACACAGCGATATCTCTACGGAGCTGACAAAGAGACAGATAAAACACCCCACTGCTGGAGAGAGTAATTCAGCAGAAATTATGCTTGAACTGCCTGGTAACAGTGATAACACTGATCCCTTCTGGAGACTGAGCCTAAATTGCTGAATTCCAGAGGAGTCCGTGGGTTTTAGGTGGTTGGAGCTGAGCAAGTTGGTGAGAAGAACGTGGTACATTCCTGCATTCACAATTTGTAATAAAAGCACACAAAGCCACAAGAAAGGGGATGCAAATTATCTGTCTGATGGCCAGTTATGGTGCCTTTCTCAGCCAAAAAATATCCTTGAGAGGGTCTTTAATTAATACTTTAATAAACTTCCTAATCATCCCTATCACAAACAACCCATCCTAAAATCCAGAATCATGGATTGGGTTGGAAGGGTATTAAGGATCATCTGATGGGCAGGGACATCAGGTTAATTTTAAAATCCTATTCCACGTTATCCCAGGTCCACAAAACTTGGGAGCAATGTATTCAGCAATGTATTCCACACTGTATTTGCTTCCCTCTTCATTCCCCACATGGTTCTTCCCACAAGGCACCGAAACTGTGTTCCCTGGAATGAGCAATTGCCATCAGTCCTCTCCCAGAGTCCTCCTGTTTGATGAGACCCTGGGATTTCAGGAATTTGAGACAACCTCCCCTCACACAAGACTTTGGCTCTTCCTTCACATTATTTGAAAAACATCTTAGGACCAGCTTTGAGGAAGCTTTGCAGCTTTAGGGACAATAATTTCCCCTCAGCAACTGAAGCTTTTTCCTCTACTGAAACTCTTTTGGGTAAATAATGGGAATTTTTGTACAATACTCGAGCAGGAGTCAGACTGATCTATGCCCTTTCCCCAACATCAGCACACTCAGATCCACCTGTACACAGATAATTCAAAATTTCACCAAAACCAGAACATGCCTGAAACCAGAAACTTCAGGAATGTGCTCCTCAAGAAGGTGACAAATGACACAGCTCTTATTTGGTGGTGACTGCTGCCAGCAGCTGAGTGCACAAACACATTTAGACAGATCCTATTCCCAATTAACATCCTGCTAATGATGTCAGGTTTTAGACCTAAATTACCCAGCTGAGTTGTTTAACAACACTCCACACCCTCCCAGGCTTGTCTGCCTGGAACCCTGATCCAAGCAGGAAGGGCTGACAAGGCTCTGATGCCTTAACAAGCCCTGGCCCCAGGAAAGTCACCATCATCTCCCTGTTCTGGGGAGCTCCAGCACGATGGGATCACCTCTCTGATCTGCACAGCAAAATTAAGGATGCAGGATCAAAGCCTGGACCTGGGACCTGCTTATTTCCTTTTCCTCTTCACCCAACGCTTGAAAATCTCTGATGAAGGAACAAAAGCAGCTGCAGTTCCTGTAGGTGCTCCCAGTCTGGCCATCCCTGAGAGTGCCCAAGGCCAGGCTGGACAGGGCTGGGAGCAGCCTGGGACAGTGGGAGGTGTCCCTGCCCATGGCAGGGGTGGAATGAGATGATCTTTAAGGTCCTTTCCAACCCAAACCATTCCATGATTCTGTTCTCAGCACTCAGATCCTTCACTGCAGAGCTCTGACAGCTTTACAGCCCTGCTGGTCAAAGCTAAAGAGCAGAACTGCTTTTCCCCCCCGTCACTTGCCTGTTTTTTTTTTTCCTTTAAACACCCACAAAACCTATGGATGTCAACTAAGAACAATTAAAACTTAGTATCCAACAGTAATGCCAATAAGGAACTGCCTTTAAGCCCTTGTTTTTACCAGCTTGCCCTTTAAATTATTTACCAGAAAGTCCCATAAAAATGAAAAAAACCCTTCCAGTGCAAGTCCTGTGGCTTTTGCACTCCTGCAAGCCAGCAGAGTGTCAGCAGAACTATTAGGGATTCTCCTAGCAAGCCATCCTCAGCAGCATCCTCCTCCCTCTGGAGCAGGGACAAAGCCTTACCCACATTTACATGGCAAAATAATGCTCAAGAAACCTCCTCTCCTCCTGTCCTCAGAGCCAGAGCTGCAGAGCACAGGGAGAAAAATCAGCATTGCTCTCCTAACAGTGACATTATTTTTTCCAGTCCACTAAATCCCAGCAAATGTTTGAGATCAGAACACTCTGAATTCACAGGGAGTATCTTGTGACATTGCATTTGTTCCACTGGGAAGTTAATAGTTATTAACTCACCCCATAAGTCTACACTGGTTTTAGTGCAAGTGCAAATCTCCTGTTAATGGTGCTGTTCCCTGCAAAATTCTGTTATGGGGAAAATAACCCTGATTTTCCAGAATTTTATCACGTTGAATGGATTCCTTTTAATTTTATGTGTGGAACAATATAGGAAGCAACAAAACCTAAGTATTATTAAAATTTGTGTTCAGAAAGCATAGTAGAGATGTCAAAATTAGAGAGAATTGCCTCTACCAGCTGCATTCAGGGAAACTGGCTTGGTTTGTAAGGCAAATTTTAAGTAGTTTATCCTCCAGTAGATTCCTGTTTTATCTAAAAGTCTCCAGGCTTATTAAATTGTACATTTTATTTGTTGCCACTTAGTTCTGAAGCTGAAGCTCACAAGAGCATTTAAAGGCATTTATTGGGTATCTCAGCCATTAGCTATGATTTTATTCAGCATTCTCACAGAGCCTGCCAATGCATGGGAGGGGGGAAAAGACAAATCCAATGCCACAGGATCCTGATAATTCCAAAGCAAGACTTCCAAGGCACTTGGAGATGCAGCAGTAAGGAGGACTTCGGAATTGAGCAATAAATAAGGAAGTTCAAGAGAGAGAAAATTCAAGTTCAGTGCCTCAGGGTTCCAAAACAGAGTTAAAAAAAATACTGGTTTGACATTTAGCAGCACTGCTAACTCTGTTATTCTACATGGACGATTCTGTGATGAGATAAAGACAGGCTGGGCTACCCCATCAGTTTTCCTAATAATCCTCATCAGTACTTTTTATCCCCTAAAACCTGGGAATACCTGCACCCTCAGATTTATCTGGAAGTCAGAATTTAGCCTCAGTCCTTTTGTATTAAAATACCTAACACAGGCAAAGTTTCTGCAAACAATTTTTGTAATTAATAACTGCCTAAGATAATTTGTATCTTCCAACATTTTTATCATGACAGTCTTTTTACTGGAAAGTACTTATATTTAGGATGTGACTATATAATTCTAAAGTTTCTATCCTAACAACACTGTCAGCTAATTAACAATTAGATTCCTTTGAAAAGAATAAAAATACTCCTAATTTAATGGAGTCAAAATGTACGGGATATTTAGAATTAATATTGTGTTCCCATACTGGATTTATTTCTATGAACTACATCTGAGTTTCTTCTGCTTTTTATTTTCAACGGTACAATTGGATGAATATTCCATGTATACACTTACAGACATCCAAAAGTTTTTGAAAATAAGTGGTTTGAGGTGGTATTTAGGCATATAAAAATTATATCTGAGGCAGTGGGGATTTCTCAGGAGAATGTCCAGCCTGGAATGATTTGGAAGCCTGAAGATGCTGCAGATCACTTCCCACTTTCCATGCAAAAGGCCAATTATTTTCAATTCCCTGCATTATTTTAAGCCAATCTACCCATCCAAAAAATCCTGTGTGCTCTTAACACGTGCACAGATGTTTCCAGCTGCATCTCCAGAGCCTTCATTTGCTCTGGAAACCCAAGGACTAAAATCTGTGCCTTTCATCTGCATTGGGAACCTGGAAAGTTTAAGCCCACTCTGTGTCTTAACACATCCTGAATCTGCTTCTGTGTCATAAAACTGACAGAAATAAAATAGAAATGACAAGGTGAGCTCCAAATCTCCTCTCCCCTCGTTAACCAATCAGTCTGGAAATTCCACAGGGTAATTCTCCTCCCAGGGCAGTGACTCTGCAGAGTTTGGGATGCAGAGGGAAGGTCCTGCAAAGATTTCTCTCACTTAACTGGTGGTTTCCAGAATTACCCTGAAGATTTTATACTGACTCAAAGCTTCTCTGTGCATCACTTTTTAGTTATTATTATTCTTTCATAGTTATTTCCATATTCTAACATTGAGGGATGCTGCTTAAGGGTAATCAGCCACAAGTTTATAAACAAATCAAGGCTAAAAACTGAAAAACTAAGCTTGTGATTACTTAAATATTTAGTTTAGCAAATCAGCTCTTTTTTTGGAGTAAGTACAGATAAAAAGTTGAACTCTATTATCTGCATGTAATTGGCATCTGCAACTAAAACTCAAATTCAAAGGCTTTATTACCCCCCTGACAGCACGAGCCATAAACTGAGAAACTCCAGCTCAGTGGTTTCCTAAAGAATCCAAAAATCCTGCAGAGACCACGCCGTGGCACTGCCTAAATAAGCCTAAATTTGAAGCAACACTTTGTCCAGACCAAAACTGAAACTAACCAAGAAATATCCTATAGTCTTCCCTGTGAAGTGTTTAACTCACAATTGACTCTTTGCTGAAGTGTTCTTTTATCAGCTGAGCACAGAGAGTTCCCCTCGGAGGCACCGGGATCCGAGCAAGGCTTCAAAAAAAAATAATAAAATCGACTTCTTTTGGTTGTTGTCATTCTTAATCACAGACATCTCTAAAATTATTACTCCCAGCTACTAGTGGGAATAGAAGAGTCTAGATCAGCTAAATCAGTGCAGTTGGGAAAGGGAGACAAGCAATTTGGTGAAGAATCAATTTATTGGCTATTAAAGACATGCTTAAAATTAACTGCAGAATGAAGTACCCCGTTTATCTACTCGGGAGGAGATCTCCAGGCTCCTGGTTTCAGCTGGGTTATGGACTCCATTAATGCCATGAGAAGTCATCCCAAACAAACCCAACCACCCTGCAGCCTCCAAAAATGATGGGATTCAAGTGGGAGGTGAAACCATCTGAAAACTGAGACAGGTCACAGACACTAATGAAATACCAGGCCAATGCTTGAAAATAAATTGCATGTTAATGGATCCTGCTGTCAAATAACCAAGTGCCCAAAAACTCACTTTGATAACTCCAAGGAATTCTAAGAGATGGTTCTAAAGGGTGACTTTTAGAGCTAAAAGCCAGGTTTTTGTAGCCTTTTTGGGTAAAAACCTGGTTTTTTTTCAGACACGATTACTGAGTATTTCACATCTCTGTGAATGCAACATTTCATTTTTGCCACAATTTCTTGGTAGGTCAGAAACTCCCACTGACAGATTTGGAACTAATGGCTGTAATGGCTGTTGTGTTCTTGGATTTAGGATTTTTTTTTTGTCAACTCATTCATTTACCAGACTGTTGTGGAAAATTTGCTTGCAGTAGTTTTAAAGTGCAAAGTTTTGGGGTTTGACAGCAGGTTTTATAAAAGATTTTAATGTGGTCCAGTTGAAATCTAAAGGACTGGGTTTCTATCTTAGCTAGCAATTTTTTCACTGAAACATTCCCAAATTCCAGCCCTAGATAAACCAAAAGATGGATGGCTGTACTCCCCACCTGCTCTGTTTGCAGAATGTCCCTCAAATAAAGGTAAAATTTCACTCACAAACACAATTACAATTAAAATACAGCCCAAACCAGCCAGGACAGGACACTGATGTTCCCCCACAACCAACTCCTTATTTGGGGTTTCAACTGGAAGAAAAATTCCTGACATTGATTCATCTGCAGTTGATTTATTCCCCTCAAAATCTGTCCCCATTTCTACCTCATGTGTTAAAGGCACAAAGGTGACTGATCTTACCCCCCTACTCTGATTTTATCTTCAGACTCTCCTTTAGAATTTCCATTTTATTCTCTCTTTTCCCCCAAAACAGGGACTCGGTCACCTTGGTACCAGATCCTAGGCTTGTATATATAAAATACCCAGTTGAAAACTGGGATCTGGCAACTTCCAGTTCCATTATTCGAATATTTTTATCCTGAATTTTCCCCTTCTTTTTGCTTCTTCTACAGACGTTGTACTACATCAGAGTCACAGAAAAACTTCTTTCCCTTCTCCAACGACTGCAGCTCCCTCACCACCCCCTGAGCATCACAAGTCAGACAGAAAAAGGCAAACTAGGGAGGGATTCTGGAATATTTCAGTTCCTTCTTCACAAATTACCGGGGCCAGGGAATTAAAACATGAAAAAAATCATTAAGTAATGCCATATTTTCATGAGATTTTTAACCCAGAAGTCCAACCTTGGACTGTCTGCCACGCACATCTGCCTGTATCTTTAGGGAAGTATTACTATTACTTTTAAACCCCATAAACATTCAGTTTTCCACAGAAAATTATTTCCCCATTAAGCTTTCTTACTTTAAATATAGATTAGCCAAGGATTCACTCCCTTGTGCCCCTGAGTTGGCTTTCTAAAACAGATGCTATTACGGCACTTAACTCTTCAAGAGTTTCACGTATTTTATTAAAGAGACAAAGGCATTTTAATTAAAAACATACTTCAAGTACACCTGAAAGTCCCTTTACTTGTTTTACATTGTACTCCTGAGTACCTCGGAGGGTTTCAATAGGAGATATATGCAGAATATTTGGATTAAGTGGGAATTTGGTAATTCAGCAAGTCTCAGGGAGAAATTTGTGCAACTGCAAAGTGAAAATTACAACTTCAAATGAGGTGTAAAAATGAAATCTTAATTATGCAGCTACTACAGATCCCCTATGGTCTGTACAACCACTGGGGTTTGGGGATTTTTTGGGGTATGTGCTGTCTTAAGCAGTTGGCATCTTTTCCTCCTTGAGGAGAGGCATATATTTCAATGCCAGATTAAGTAATTTCTGTGAATCATCACAGGGTTGGAGGTTTTTTAGTGCTTTAGGATCTTTTGGGATAAACAGCTGTATCGTAAAGGCACATTACTGCTTCTAGGAAAGGATGAGTTGTTTTGCATTTGAAGCAAAACCTTAATTGATGCACTGCTGACTTCCTCCAAAACTTCCCTAGTTCATAAATTCTACGCATCCAGCACTACCAACCAGTTGCTAATAATAATTAATCTGTATTTAGTTTTAGCCGTGAGGTAATTTTTTATAAAAATCCAAAATAATGACACCTCTAACGACCAATTAATTCCTTGCAAAGAATGCTGAATACATGACACAGCAGAAATGTGTTTGGTAAGCAAGCACACTCTAAAAATAATGCCAGTTCGACACTTCTTGTAGCTAAACATTTGCATTAAAGGAGAATTAAGGGTGGGCAGAGCTCTGTTCACTTGGACAAAGACACTTGGTTTTCAATTTCTCTGTAGTTTTTACTGTCAGGTTAATTCAGAGGACTGGCTTCCTGGGAGCACATACTCCTGAAGGAAATTGCTTCCTGGGAAGCCCTGGCATGACAGCTACGGTCCTGTCCTGGGAAAATAAGTGTGGAAAAACTTCTGGCATCAGGAACTCCTCCTCTGAGGAGCAGGTGTTCACAAGAGATCAAGATAAAAAAGCACAATTAAGATACAAATGTCTAGAAAATCACCAAGGGCCGCGACTCGAGAGAATCGAGCGCATCGGTCGCGCGTCACAGCCATTTGCGGGATCAGAGCAACGTGGCCCAAATATTGCAGGGGAAAAAAAGCAACATTTCTGTTGTAACTCAAGGCTTTCTGCACTGTTTTTGGCTGCAGGCATCATGGTGAGTAAGGAGCCCAGCAAATGCTTACTCACCGCCTCGGACAGCGACGTCGAGCCCGCGGCTTCCCTGGCGCTGGAGATGAAATACGCGCTGGATCCCAACCGGCAGATCAAGAAACGCAACAAAGCCCTGCAGGTGAGGTTTAAGGACATCTGCGAGGCCCAGAACGAGCAGAGGGACAAGCAGCTCTCCACCTCCTCCACGCAGGACCCCGACAAGAAGGAGGCCAAGGCCATCTCCTACAAGACGGCCTACCGCAAGTACATGACGGTGCCCGCCCGCAGGTCCATCCCCAACGTCACCAAGAGCACAGGAGTCCAGACTTCCCCCGATCTCAAAAAGTGCTACCAGACCTTCCCTCTGGACCGGAAAAAAGGGAATATTCTGAAAAGCGCCTCGACCGTGGACACGTTGCCGAGCGAGAACAACGGGTTCCTGATCGAGGTGAAGGACAGGGAGGGCCGGGGCTCGGGCGAGGCCGCGGCGTGGGGCAGGAAGGCCGGCAGCCTGCAGACGGCCGAGTTCATCTCCCACATCTCCGAGCGCGCCACGCACGACAACGGCGCCGAGGCCTGGAAAAGCAGCGATTTGCACAGTTCTCCCAAAGAGCCGCCTCCTCCTCTGCCCGACTTGGCCGAGCCCGGCGAGGAGGAGCCGGCGAGGCCGCCCGGCCGGGGCAGAGCGGCAGCACGGCTGGGGAGCGACGAGGCCGCTCAGCCCCTCCACGGGAGGGTCTTCAAGACTGAAGTGGCCACCGTGTACCTGCCGGCCTCGCAGCCTGACCTGCCCGGCCTGGGCGACTGGGGGCCATGCCCCGAGGAGGAGGACAAGAGGACGGTGCAGCTGAACGGGGTGCAGGCCCCGGCCGGAGATGCCCGAGCGTGCGCGGCGCGGGCGCAGTGCCCGGCCCCCGAATGTAGTGACCAGAGCCTGCAGGTCAACGTGGCGCCCATGGAGGAGAGCCAGCCCTGCCGGACGGCCGTGGCCGTGAGCCAGGAATGCCAACAAATCGTGCCTCACACCGAAGTTGTGGACTTGAAAGCGCAGCTTCAGATGATGGAGAACCTGATCAGCTCTAGTCAGGAGACCATCAAAGTGTTGTTGGGTGTTATACAGGAGCTGGAGAAGGGAGAAGCTCACAGGGAAGGGTAAGTAGAAGCTTTTTTAATGAGGACGGGCTGATTGCAATGTCTTTTCTACCTTGGGTTTGCAGATGCCGCCGCGGCCCTGCCGCCGCGCACGCGGCGCTCCTCACACAGAGTTTTGCTGCTTTAGGAGAAACCTGCCAGCAGCATTCAGATTGCTATCTGCCAGTCCCAGGGTGTAATTAAGTCATTATTTAACGAAGGGCCCATAAGACATCTTCTTGTGGCTTTTTTAAGGAGCACAGAACGAGCCGCTCTCCACACAGGATTAGCGAGGATGTTTTCACATCAGCAACTTGCATTAGCCATAATTCCTCACAAGGCATGAAAAGCAGCAGCAAAACCTTAATTCTGTAAGAGACTTACCTTTTTAAGATTAAGGGATATCATTACAACTCCTAATATAATTCCATTAATGGTATATGAATCTCGTCTGCTTTCCCTTCACCTGAATTTTTCATGGTATTTCTTTCAGAAGGAAATTAAATGAAAACTTTGAATATGAAAGTCTTCTTCGTAGCTTTCACACAGCTCTAAACACAATAAACCCAAGCAGAAAGAAACAAAATTGCATTTATCCATAACTTTCATTATTTAAATCAACCCATAAAGCATTAAAAATATTAGAAACTGTAACTCAGTACAGCCTTTAGTCTTTACCTGGACAGTTCAACCCATCTCTTACATCACCTTAAACATTTTGCAGACTGACTCATCTTAGATCCCTCATCTTTATTCAGTGAACACACCTCAAAATGTATGTGTGCTGTTTGTGTGTTTTGAAATACTCCTGTAATTAAATCACAATTTGCCAGAAGAAATCAGGACTTTAAGATGAAGAAACCAGCAGCTCGTGCTACTTGAAGCAGCACCTGCTTTCGTTTGAGTCAGAAAGGTACATCTTTAATTCAACTTTCTTTAGGAATGTGGAAATCATGTGAATCCTTAAAACTCAAAATGTTTGGCATTGAAGAGTCATCTTAGTTGGATCCTGCTGTGAACACAGCCTTTGTGATTTTAGTTTATTTTACAGCTGGTTATATTATTATTTATATCTGTATCAATTATCAATTATCTACATCAAGGACCTTATCAAGTCCTGGATATTCAGACTGGGAAGTTTCTTGGCCTACCTGAAAGCCACACAGGTGTCAATTATCCTAAAGATCTTTTCCAACCTAAACAATTCTATAATTCAATTTGTGTTTTTTAATTATTTGTCAGAAAAAGAACTCCCCTGACTTTCTTAACTTAGAGAACCTGCAGAGCTTTGGAAAGAAGCGCCAAGCTGCTTTTCAAATCACAGAATACAGAAAACTATTTCTTCATCATCATCATAATTCATCACCCGCTCGTCGAGAACCCTGAGTGCACAAACACCCATATCACCCCCAGAGTCACCTGCTAGAAATACTCTGCTTCCTCCATACAATTACATATCCCTATTTTATCCCTTCCCAAAGATAGCACAGCCACAGGTGCAGCAAACACAGGGTTTTTTTATTGCCCTGACAGAGCAGAGTTGTTCATGCAGCCAATGTTGGGAGTGTATCCCTGCCCTCGGCACAAAACAGGTCTTGGCCAAACGATCCAGGACTGTCTTCAAATAATTCCTCTGCAGCTGTCAGCCTTACAAAGCTGCATCAGCCCTAAAATGGGGAAATTATCCATAAATCCCAGTTTAGAATATATCTACAGCCTCTCAGACTCGTGTACTGGGGTTTACAAGGCTCCATTTGACCAAGAAGAGCCTATTTATTAGCACTGCTTTCTGCTTTGGAGCCAATTCCAGCTGCTCCTGCAGATGCTCCAGACATGTCCCAGACCTGCTCCCTCCCTGCTGGGCAGGAAGGTGTTGAGATGGGGAAAGAGGGAGAAGAAGGAAGATGCAAACTTGCAGATTTTTGAATCCCTGCATTCCAGATCCCTCTGATTTTGTGGCTGTGGGATGATTTGGAAGGAGACTGCACAGCTTTGTGCTCGGGACCTCCCGCAGCCATAGAGCTGGGAGAACACTCTGTTCTCCTGCAAACACCAACACATCATTAACATGAAGCCTGTCTTTATCCCCAGCTCCCTCAAATTACACAACTCCTGCAATAATAGGCTGCCCCAACCTTTTATTAGAGCAGCTCTTGCCAATTGCTGCATTCATCCCACAGCATCTTTGCCACAGACCCTGTGTAAAATATTACACATCTCCTCAATGGCAGCACGTTGAGCTTTTTTCCTGTTATAACCAGGTTTTAGGTCAGTTCAGATCAAGAAATTAAAGCAGTTCTACTGTTTATTGTAGCATCTTCCATCTGCTAGAACAGTAAGAGATGTTGTGTATTTATGGAACTCTCTTGCTTTTCTGATGTACATTAAATTCCTCAGAATAACATGCTACAAGAAACAAACAGAAATAACACACTGCTGGTAAAGGAAAAAAACAAAAGGATTTGAAGGAAAAAAAACCCAGCAAAAGCAAAAAACAAAGCCCCAGCTCAATTTCTTAATCAGATTTTTCTGCCTTTAAGGAAATCAGTGTTCTTTAAGTGCTGTTGCAGTGCCATGGGACTGGTGCTCAGTGGATTCATTTTCACTAATATGCTGTAGGTCCTGAACTGCTATTACTGCAATTCATCACTAAATGAGTCGATGCCAGCAGAATTGTAGCAGCATCTCTGAAGGCAGCAGGCTCATCCTTTGGGTGCCTATCATCTATGTGTGCTTTTGGAAATGCCAGTGCTCCATCATCTGCAATTAGCAACAACAGCCAGCACTCAACTCTGCTTGAAGGGAAGGGGAGGAAGCCACTGGAGCAGGAGAAACACAGAAACTGTGATCCCCCTCCCAAAAATCAAAGGATAATGTTAAAATTCTGTATTATGTGCATCGTTATTTACTAACCCTTTGGCAAAATGGCTGTTCTACCTCTCTCTGTGGAAGCTTCTACAAAAAAAAAAAAAAAAAAAAAAGGGNAAAAAAAAAAAAAAAAAGCAAATTACATCCCAGCAAACATTAAGTCATGCATGAAGGAAGTGCAGAGCTGCAGCTTCAATTAGGAGTCCCAGCTCAGAGTTAAAAAAACGTTGAATATTACATGATGCAGGGTGCAGCTTTACAACACAAACCCAGCTTTATGCTCCAGTTTTATTCTGATAAATTATCAGTGATCTCACTTTAAAGACATCTTTTTCTGTTTTGAGAGAATTTAGAAAGCCAAATGTGTGGAGCATCACTAAGGCTGACAGGACTGCAAGCAAAATGCAAGTTAATCATTCTAAACCCTGGCTAACGAAGATCTGTGAAACACAGAACAGAAGATGAGCACATCATCAGAATTACTTTGCTGCTGAAGAACAGCACTGACCTGCCCTTTAAATCCTTCCCGTGGAAAGGAACAGTAATCTGGGCCCTCCTCATTATACAACAAATCAGCAATTTTAATAAACAAAGTGCTCAATTTGCCACACAAAAACAAGTCACAGTATTTTGACTCTGCCAGGCCAAATGCTACACATTAGACAAGAGCTAAATGAACCTGTTTCAGAGCTGATTTATATTCATCTGTTAGTCAGCAGTGGTTCAGGAATTTAAAGAGCTCTCCACAAACTCCTTCGATGAGGCTTTGAGAGAACACATTGTCATGGATGGAATTTAAATGTCACTGCATGTTTTTCAATGACTAAGGGATTTTTGTGCAGATTTTCTGAGCAGAAAATGAGCCTATGTTTGTGTTTGGGTGGAGTTTTGCACCCAAAGGAAGAGGAGAGCAGGGAGCATCCTCAGCCAGGTGCTGCCTGAGCAGCACTGCCAGCACTGTCCTCAAGGTCACCCAAAGTGATCCTCCTGCTCAGCAAACCAAAGTCAGGGAGCCCAAGCAATTCTTGCCCAGATTGTTTGCTCTGCTCCCTTTCAGGAGCCAGCCCAGCTCTTCAGAGCACACCGAGGGGACAGAGTTAAAGGCAGGAACAACCTCTGCTCCCAATTCAATCCATCCCCTCAACTTTCCAAACTTGGGAGTTGCTTGTTCCACAGCTGGAGAAAAGCTGAAGGGAGTTTAGAGGAGCAGAGCCTTTGGGAGTGATGTGCCAGCTGCAGGAACAGGACAGGACAGGGATGGCTTTGGGATTTCCCCCCTCACTGCTTTTGTTTTGTTGTTTTTCAATTACAGCCCTGGCAAAGGAAAGGTTTTACAGGATCATTTCCAAGAGAAAACCTGGAAATGGAGGGAAGCATTAGAGAAGCTTAACTACAAAAAACAGCTCACTAGAAAGAAATACATGAAAAACAGAAAGAATACAGCAAATTCCATCTGGGATGCACCAATTGTGTCACATTCTGAGCGACTCCAGGTTTTGGGAGACTGTAAGAGCAGCCTTTGGGAAGAGGACTGTGCTGGGTGGGCCTTTATTTCCTGCTGTGACCTTCAGATCCTTCCATTCTGCCTGGAATCACCTCTGGAATGGTCACACTCATTTCATTATTCCCCCTGAGAACCAACTCCTAAATTCTTCCCTCTTTTCCCTCACTGGAGCTGCTGTATTTTTGGGGTGTGCATCATTTACAGATTATTCCCAAACACAGATCCACCCCAACACCTCAGAAATTCTAACAATCCCCCTTCCTGAGGCAGAGCCAGGAAATCTCTTTGGATGCATCTTCCTTAGTTGATGAAAAAGGAATAATTTTTGCCCACATCAGAGTTTTGTGGATTTTGTGATCTTTGTGCCAGTGATGGTTGAGTGCTGCTCACTCAACCCCAAGCAGGAGCAGTATCAAGACACCACAAAAGTCCATTTACAGGCTCTCACCATAAGAAATTTGATTTTCCAAGCTCTGAACCAGCCCTTCCCTGCTCTCCCAAGCACAGCTGGAGCAGAGCAGGCACACACTGACACCTCACCACTGGAATTATTCCATTCTATTCCAAAACTCCATGGAGGTAATTCCAATATCTGCTGCCAGTCCGTAACATCCCCCTAACACCTCTTATTTTAAATTCTCTTACATTAAAAAAAACAAAAAACAAACCATCCCAAAGCAACAAACCAGTGAAAGCTGATGATATAAGGCTAATCACTGAAATATCCAGTATCATTCAAGGTAAAAAAATCCAGCATCACCCAAAGTTTAACCTGAAATTCCATTTTTTTTAACCTCAAATTCCATTTTTTAACCTGAAATTCCATTTTTTTTAACTTCAAATTCCATTTTTTTAATGTCACATTCCATTTTTTTTTCTGAATGAGCTCCCTAAAACCCATCTGGAGTTGGGTCTCCAAGGGCAGGTACCAGGAGTATCTCAGAGCACAATATTTCACAGGCCTTCAAAAGAGAATGAGATTGATATTTTTGATAGGATTTTTCATTACAGTTGGACACATTTATTCTGGGGCTGATAATCCAAGTTTCAGATCAGATTGTCAGAGTGGATAAAAAGGGCAAAGTCTCTCAGTTCCCAGACATCCTGGAACATTAATGTGTAATAATTCAGAGTACCTGGGTACATAACATTGAAGACAGAGAGCTCCTAAATAACCCTGCTGTCAGAGCCACTTTCTGTCAATCCTTTGTGAGGAATAGAGTACTGAGAGGTTTCCAGCAAGGAAATAAGGGGAAAAAAAGGGAAAAGTGAACATTTAACAACAAGTAGAATGTGGAATAAATATTTAAAAAAAAGCAAAAATCTTTTTAGCAATGTTACTTGGTATTAATACTCTGTTTTTTTCCAACAAAAATGCCACTAGGAATGTTCTGAGTCTCCCAAAATATAACTTATTTTGCTAATATAGTTCAGGGTTTTTATCTGCCTATACTGTACAGGCACAATTCAATGGAAATGTATTTGAAATACTGAGAAAAATAATTTGATTTCTATCTGGTTGCTATTCACTGGAATTTAAAACCTGTTCCAACCTGGGATCAGAAGCTTCAAAGTAAAATTAAGGTTCAGGACTTTTCCAGCAGATTGGTGGCAGGGATACAAAAGCCAATAAAAGCAAATTCCTACTATTCAAACCTGGAAACACTGATGAAGTCTATTAATGAAAGATAAAAAAAAAAAAAAAAAAAAAAAGTGTAAGCAAACAATGTTCTTGCTAAATATATCCATGGGAATTACCAAGGATCAGAAGCTTTCCAATGTCACCAAGCTGCCCAAATCATACACCTGCAAGGAGAGTTTTCCTGCTAAATCAGTTTTTTAAAAAAAAAAAAAACAAACCATGATTTAAGGTAAGGAATTACCAAGTTTTCATAATTAGAATAATCCTTTAATAAGTGCAGTTTGCCTGTTGGCAGTATCAGAATGCAGAGCCACGAGCCTGTAAAAAATGGGACCAAAATGTGCTTTACAGTGTTAAATTTCTCACTGCTGTTCCTTCACCAGGAGATGAAACAACTGATTTCTAATTGACACCTCCTCCTGAGCCCCTGTGCTTGCACAAAGGTACAATTATCTCTTATCCTGACTGAGGAAAAATGGCAAAAAAAGAGGAAAAATACTTGTCTGAAGATGGGGGTGTTTTGTTTTTAAACTGCAGAGGCTCCAGCTACCCCAGGTTCCAGATTTGGGACAGGCAGTTCAGTCTTAAAAAAGCTGCTGTGTAGCACATCCAGGGAACTGGAGGTGAAAAACTGGGAGATGATGGAGAGCTGGGCTGGATTCAGGCACCTGGGGGCTGGAATGAGATGATCTTTAAGATCTCTCCCAACCCACACCAGTCTGGGATGTGTGGCCTGAGGAAAACTGAAGTGAGGAGTTCCCAGGCATGGATGTGTCCATTCCTCCCTGATCCCACCTCTGGGTCTCTGTTCACTCACACCTGAACAAAACTGAGGTGTCCACACTGTCCCACAGGCTCTTCCAGGCTTTGTTTTGGGTTTGCCAATACACAGGAATTTTGAAGATGGATGAGTAATTCCCTGCCATGGAACTGTTTTTTCCATGTTAAGCAGCAGTTCATAAAATATTGAAGTGAAGCTGGGATAATTCTGAGCTTCCTGGGATGCTTTGTTGTGATGGTTTTTGCCTGTCATGGAGGGATCAGTGCTCCAGGTTAACCAGGAAGGAAAATTGCCATTCCAAGGGAGGCTGGAAATCCCTCCAAACATTCCCAACTGTCTTTGGATTTCTTTTCCTAACATGATGATGATGATGATGGGGGATATTTTCTACCCCACTACTCACTGCATAAACCAGCCAGAAGAGGACAGACACAACTATGTGGGGGAATACTGGGATTTCTCCTCTTTGATTCCAGTATCAGAGAACCCCAGACTGGTTGGGGTTGGAAAGGACCTTCAAGACCATCCCATCCTATCCCCTGCCATGGGCAGGGACAGCTCCCACTGTCCCAGGCTGCTCCAGCCTGGCCTTGGGCACTGCCAGGGATCCAGGGGCAGCCACAGCAAATCTGGCGATTCCATCCCAGCCCCTCCCCACCCTCCCAGGGAAAAATTCCTGCCCAAAATCCCATCTCCATCCACCTCTTCTGAGTTTAAAGCCACAGGAGCTGTGTGTGGTCCAGTGACTGCTCAGGATGGAAGGCTGGATTGCAGAAGCCAGCAGAGGTATTTTGGCATTAACAAGGAAGTTCATCCTCTGGAATGGTTTGAGCCTGGCATGAGTTAGGTCATTTCATTGATAAACAAGAAATTTGTTTACTTTATTGTCATCCACACAAAGCTCAGAAGAAATTCCAGGGATGGGACCTGGCACTTGTGGACAAAACTCAAGCAACTGCCAAACTCCTGGTGTGTGGATTCTCCTCAAATTCCCACTATTATCCAAGGAAATCAGAAAACACAAAGTACTGGGACCTGCTCAGGCTGCAACAGGAGGAGTTCAGCCCTTCCACAATCCTTCCTGCTCTTTTTTGGGGTTGTTTTCCATACATTTTCCCACCCCTTCTTGCAAGTACAGAATCCCAGGATCATTTAGGTGGGAAAAGACCTCCAGGATCACCAAGTCCAAGCTGTGCCTGACCCCCACCTTGTCACCAGCCCAGAGCACTGAGTGCCACATCCAGCCCTTCCTGGAACACTGAGCTCCACACAAACACCAGGACCACTGGCCAGCAATCCTTCTCCCTCTTTTCATTTTAAGCTGCTGCACAACATTTGGAGTTTTAACCAAGCCTGGCTGCTGCAGTTATTATTTGAAGCCAGTGTAGGCTCAGAGATATAATGCACAAAGGGTATCTGAGCTTGCACTGAAATCTTCACCACAGCAAAATGCTGAAGTAATACCACAGATTTTGATTTCTCCCATCTTCTCTCTCCTTTAAGAAACAATTCCTGGGAGCAGCCTTCATTTAGAAATCCAAGCCAAGCAGACTCCCAGGTGTTGTGTTTTAGTAGCAGCAACTCCTCAGCTCAGGGTGGGAGCAGCAGGAGCTGTGAGGGCACAAGGATTCCCAGCATTTCACACATCACCCCAGATGCTCCCAAAAGTGACACACGTGGGAAATGAAATAGAAAATTCCATGGATTTGGGTGTGTAAGAGCAGTGGGAAGTGGGAGGAGGAACATCTGAAGCTGCAGGAAAGGATGGGTGGGTGCAGCAGATCTGAGGATGAGCTGCTGCCTCAGGAACTCCAGGTAACGACCCCAAATCCAATCCTGAATTCTCTATTTAGGAAGAAACCACAGCAGAGAGATTTGGGATGAAGGGGGGAAGGGACAGAGCTCACCTTGGCCTCACTACTGGAATGTGCTCCAGGAAAACCTGCTGGAAGTGCCTGGCCTAGGAACCACACAGCAGCAATGCAGCTGCTGTTCCACCAGAGCAAATCCCCTGAACTGTTATTAACACCACGAGCTGACATTTTAATTACCCTCCTGATTTTTCTGATGAGACAACAGAGGCACAAATATTCAGGAGAGATGCCTGAATAGACCTTGTACACACCTAAATGCTGTAAGATTTTGTGATTTCACTTGAAATACATTTTCATTCTCTTCGTTCTCACTGGTTTTTTGTGGGTTTTTTTGGTTTTTTTTTTAAATAACTCAACAGTCCTATTAAAATATGTATTTATTTTTAAAAAAACCCCACTCCCTGACTAACCTGAGTATAATACAAAATGTATTTACAGGGTGAAAGCATTTGAATTGCTGTCGTGGGAGTCGTGCCGTACGCCCACGGTGCAAATACCTCAAAAAGCAAATTAGTCATCTGCTTCCAACTGTCAGGATGCAGCAAAAGAAAAACCTCTGTCTTGGAAAGAGCCAGAAAAATCTCCCCATTGAGCTTCTGTACATTGCAAAGGGGTTTTTCAGAAGCCAGATCAATAATACCAGCCTTGAAATAAAAAGAGAGAGGGGAGTGTTCAATGTGGAAGTGTCCAAGGCAAGGCTGGATGGGGTTTGGAACAAGCTGGGATTGTGGAAGTTTTCCCTGTCCAGGGCAGGGATGGGATGGGATGAGATGAGATTTGGATAGAAGAAAACTGTTTTCATTAAGGTTTAGTTAATCCTTCATTAGAAAATCACCCAGGAGCACAAAGCTGGGATCTCTTAGACCTGTGTGATCTCCCAGCGCTCCCAGGGGAAAACAAAACAAAGGGAAACAGGGAAAACAGACAATAAAACCACAGAAAATAGAAAAATAGTTAGGAGGAAAACCCAAAAAAATCCCCAAGCACACCAGACCTTGAACCACATGGAACAAATCTGTGTTTGCATCCAGAAAAGCTCGAGGTAATTCCTCCAAGCACAACATCCATCCTGATTTTCGTCAGGCTGTATCATCTCTAAATGCCAACTGCTAATTGGTAATTATCAACTTCAGGAAAGCAAAGCAGCAAAAAGGTTAAAACAATTTTTCTACTTTGAAAGAGACTTTTCACAACATTTTTATAGGAGCCAAAGGCTGCTCCAAGGTGGTTTAGACCTGCCCAGACCTGGTTTGGGAGCAGAATTTGAAGTTCTTAAAGGAAGCAAAGGTTTTTATCCACTAAAAACCTGATTTTGCTGATACAAATGTATTTGTATGAGTTTTCCATTGAACTAAAGTGGTAAATCTTTCCTAGGGCAAAATAAACCTCTAGGGCTAAGCAGGATTTATTTTAACCTAAAATAAGATGCAAAAGATATACAAGAGATTTTTCTATGTTTTACATGGCTGAAAAATGACTTATTTGAATCATAAGGACAACTAAAGCTCTTGTGACAAAGTGGAGTCATTTTATTGTGCCAAAAGGCAAATTATGTTAATAATAATAATAACAATAATAATAATAATAATATTAGTGCCAATTTTCTCTTGAAGCACTGGAATTATCACTTCTCTCATACTTTAGAGTGGGAAATAAAGATCTTGAGAAGTTCTCCATCAAATTGTTGATTTTTAAAGCATTTTTCTCTAAAGATGGGTAACATTGGGCCAGGTTGGATGAGGCTTGGATCAGCCTGGTCTGTGGAAGTTGTTCCCATGGCAGGAGGTGCAACTGGGTGGGTTTTAAGGTCCTTTCCAACCCAAACCACTCTGGGATTCTGGGATTAGTGTGTTTAACCAGCTGTGCTGTGAATTGTCCCAGCAGCTCTAGGAAATAATAATAAAAAAAACCCCAATTAATACAAAGACTTCAGGAGAAGCTGGGCCTGCACTTCTCTGAGCAGGGCCAGAACTGTCACTTCAAACACACTTCAAAGGCCCACTGCCTGCTTATGATAATTTGTTTCACTATATTTAAATAACCAACATTAACCAAAAAAAAAAAAAATATTCTTGAAGTCTGTTGATCCTCCTTGCTGGTGATAATAAAGCAAAAGTGTGAGGAGCATCAGGATCATGCTGACCTGCACCCATCACAGCCACTTCTGGAAAATCCTGCCATTAGGGGACTCAATTAATATCAAATATTCCCTGCATCCCAGCAGAGAAGGGAAGACATCCAGATCCAACAGATCAATCCTTCTAAATCACTTTTTAAGAGTGTTTTTTCTTTGTTTTTAATAGATACCCATTAAAAAAAAAATCAGCATACACAGGTCTAAGCTTTCCTCGTCCCAGCTCAGTGGGGTCCCTCTAATTTATAAAATGCAAGGAAATATTCAAATGCAAAGATTTTGATGTTAAAGTTGGCATTTTTTAAAAAAAAGCCTCCAGCAGGTGCACAAATTCTGTGTTTCACAGGGATTTAGAGGGTGTAATCCCCTTAGGCTGCTCTGAAAATTGCAGCCTATTCTTAGTTCCTGCCAGTCCATGTCAGTAAAATGGTCGTTCTTCATTATAATATTTTAATACTTGGGAGTGTTAATTGAGGTTAAGCTCAGGTTGTGCCAAGAATGCTTAAAAAAAAAAAACCAAAAACACCTGCCAGAAAATGAAAATCTCCTGAAAATAATATGGAAAAATGTGTGAGAATCTGGAGCTGAGATCTCCTTTCCAAGGGGAGATGCAGACAGAGGATGGAACCCACCCACATCCATCCTTGCTCCAGCACCGGCAAGGCCAGGTTGGATGGGGCTTGGAGCACCCTGGGATACTGGGAGGTGTCCCAGCCCTATGGAATTTTATGGGATTTAAGGTCCTTTCCAACCCAAACCAGTCTGGAATTCTGGGATTCCGTGACCTGCCCAAGGCTCTGCACATCCACGTGGAAACAGAAAATTTGGGATCCAAGGTGAAAGGAGGAAGCTTTGGAGCAATGGCTGCTCCTCAGTGGACATCAGAACACATCAGATCCAAGGAAGTCTGAAACTCCAGGAATAACCCCTGGGATCCAAACCAGGCCCAGCCCAACTTTCACTTCTATAAAAAGGTGACAGATTTTCTGTAGGAAACTTTGCTTGGTGAAAGACATGACATTTGAAAGAATTTATTTTTACCAAAAATAACAACTGGTTTACTAATGAAGGACAAAGTTTTTGGTCTCTCTCCTACACTGGAATACTTTCCAAATTATTTTTAGGAGGAAAGGAAAGGAAAAAAAGCTGATTGCTCAAAACAGTGCGTGGCACAAGGAAAGCATCATCACCCAGAACTCTGCTCTCCTTCTCCTGGTATCCACATTCTGCTCTCAAATCATTCCTAGGAGTTAAAACTGATGGAAATCCCATTTTTCAGGAAGTCTGCACTGAAAATCAACCTCATTGCCTAAAATCTGCCTGGAAATGCTGTGCCAGTAGTGAAATCCTTGCTGGTGTGAAGGAGATGAATCCCATGCAAGTGTTTGTGTAGGTAATTATGTGAAAACAAGAAAGTAAAAGTCCAAAGCCCTCAGGTATCAACAACAGAATTCTTTCATGAGGAGTTTAATTTTTATAGAAATAATTGAATTTATACTGTTTTAACACTCACATAATTCAGTCCTGGCTAAAGAGCTCTGAAACTGCCAGATGGAAACCAAACACTGGGACACCATGGAGTCTTCTTGGGGCTTTCAGGGAATTCTAACAGGATCACTCAAAGAAGGAAATAATAGAAAATATGTAAAAATAATCTCTGAAAAGCTAAAAATACTCAGTAAGGAAAAACCGCTTTAAGAAAATTTAATCAGGAATTAAATCCAACTAGAAAAGGAATATATCACTATAACCAGTGAAGACTGAGAATTGCAAAGATGCTAAAACCAAGCAGAGCTGAATGTGGCAGTTGAGAGATCAGGATTTCAAACTCATCATCCAAACATCAGCTCATTTTTAAACACTTCCATCCATGGACTATTTTCATCAGCTTAACGAGTCGTCCTTACACCAGCAAATATGTTTTTAAGTATAAAAAAATCTGGAATTATTGTGCATTTAAGGACTGTCAAATCATAGAATGGTTTGGGTTGGGAGGGACCTTAAAGCACATCCAGTCCCAGCTGTTTGCAGGGCTACAAAGATAAATGAAAATGTCCCAACTGGAAAACAACTTTAGACAAAATAAAACCAAACCAAACTGGCACCAGCACAGAGAGTTTATGGCTTTACCTATAAAGAGCAGAGTCCCATCCCTCTGAAGGCAACTATTGACTGTTCTTTATGTGCTCAGTAAATAAAGGCCTTCACCAACTCATCTCTAGACTTTAAATGTTGTATCTTTAGTTAGAACTTTTAGGAGCTGATCAATAACTTAGAAAAAAAAAAAAGGCATTTTACAAGTCTCAGGTTCATAGTAGTGACAATTTGAATGTCAGCTTCTGAAGGGTTTGAAGAGGGGAAAATGAAAATCAGGAATTGCTTCTCCTCTTTGAGAGGATGAGAGCAAATATAAACCAGGATTGGGGTTTTTCCCAGAAGGAATTGCACACAAAATGGACATTTCGCTTTGGAGGAATCCCTCTGCACATCTGAAGGAGAGTGGCTTTGATGCTGTTTTCTTTTTGCCTTTTTTCCTTTTCTCTGTATTCTTCCCACATCTATTTGGAGCTGTGTAACCTATTATATTAATGGCTAATTTTCCCAATATTTTTCCATGACTTTTCCCTAGACAAACAAACAAAACAAAATCCAGAACTCCACGCCCTGAGAAATACAATCCTATCTTGGTTTTTTCCAACTACCAAGGTTGAGAACAACTCTTCAAGATCCATTCCATGGACAAAGTACACCCAGGGCGAAGGGGACAAATCCACAAAAAGGACTTAACCTAGAGGAAATTGCATCAGCATCTCTCCTAATTAGTACTTCAATCAATTATGCTAATTTCCTACAACCTATAAAAATGTACTCACCACTGTGAGGGTGGACTTGTGTGGGCATCTTTCCCTAACTGCCCTTGAAAGCCTTCAATAAAAATCCACTTTAATGTTACCTCCTATCCTAAATTTAGCTGGAATTTTGTTTTCCAGGTTGGGAAAAAGACAACAGGTTTGGATGGGATTTTGGGAAGGAATTGTTCCCTGGGAGGGTGGGGAGGAGCTGGGCTGGAATTGCCAGATTTGCTGTGGCTGCCCCTGGATCCCTGGCAGTGCCCAAGGCCAGGTTGGACATTGGGACAGTGGGAGGTGTCCCTGCCATGGCAGGGCTGGCACTGGATGAGCTTTAAAATCCCTTCCCACCCAAACCATTCCATGGTTCTGTGATTTGGCTTTGATATTATGTTAAAAATTAACAATACTGGTAACCTGAGCATGTTCCCTTTGATTAAAAAGCAATTTTGAGGCCAAATAACAACCACCACCTACAACAGCAACAACTCCACATTGCCTTTTGCTTTTAGAAGGAAAAAAGCTCTCAGAAGAATCGGATTCACCCTCGTATGAACTTCTGGTGGTGCCACCACAGTGCCAAGGGCTGCACCCACAGCCCCAGAGCCCTTGGCTGTGCCACCACCCCAGCCACTGATAATCCTTCAAATCAAAAAGCAAAGTGACACAGGCCCAGCTGATCATTTCCTGAGCTACACAAACAGCCTGCAGCACCTCAGAAATGCCGATTTTCCATCCTGGGGACAGGCACATCAAGCAGCTGCTGCAGGATTTCCCATTAACACTTGATATTGCATGGGTTGGATATTTTGTCAGGTAAAAATTAAACCAATTTTTTTTTTGTTTTCAAATGCTGGATTATTTCATTTTTGTTCAGTGTCAGGGTAGTAGAGGAGCAGGTGCTCTGTCCCTGCCAGGGCAGGGAAGGGCCAGAGATGCCCCTGGTTAAGCAAAGCAGCTCTGAATAATTGGAGTCCATCAGCTGAACTGCCTGGGCTGGAGGGCACAACCTCATTCCCTGAAGGAATCCTGACTGTGTCTGTTCTCCACATCTCCAAAGTTCCCTGCACTAATTATTTCCCCACTTCTTCTAAAAACAATTATGAAGAAACTTTGCCAGCACTTCTTTGTGTGTAACAAACTGAAATTAACTTTAAAGGAGTCTAAATTTGTGATTTTACCAAGAAAAAAAAGCTGAGTACCAATGCACAAATATTCACTTAACCATTTTCATTTTAAACTCATCTGCATGCCAGAGATTTCGTGTTCACAGGCAACTGTTCTCTTTTAATTAAATATATTTATTTTAATGAAATGTCTATGTAAAAAAAAAAAGGACCTGCATACCTTAAAACCCCCTTTTTTCTAATTAAAAGTGACCAAGGCAGAGACAATCCCAGGTAAATAAAAAGCCACTTCTGCAAGAGACTTCAAACCAGAGTGTGACAAAGCACAGCTGCAGGCTAAGGGACCACAGGAAATGTCATTTCAAAGCCATTTTCTGCCTTGTAACACATAAACATCCCTACAACAAATCTTCAGACCTCACTGAGAGGCACAGAATTCCTGAACAGATCCCACTTGGCAGGATTATACTCTGTACATTCTTCCTGATATAATGGATGATGTGTTTTGATTTATTTCTCAGTGCTGGGAGTTTGCTTAGAGTGAAAGTGGAGAAAATATTAACCCACACCAAAAAAAGTCATTTCTTAATTTAAGCTGAATATGTCATTTGTGATGCTGGTGTCCTAATGGTTGGATTTTTGTATTCAATATTCAAGGTTATAAAAATAATCCTGAAATTCTGATTATTATTATCCAGCTGGAGCTGGATTTTTATATTCAATATTCAAGGTTATAAAAATAATCCTGAAATTCTGATTATTATGTATGGGGAAAAAAAAAAAAGAGTCATGGAAGGCCCAAACTTGTTAAAATAAATAACTTTTTTAGTGATTCCATGTCCTTGTTTTTGCAGGCTTTCCTATCGGACCGGTCAGGACACGGCCAATTGTGACACGTGCAGGAACAGTGCATGTATCATCTACAGGTAGGTTAAAAATACCAATATTCCCATTTTATCCTGAGGGAAAGCCATGATTCAGTCACTAATTCAGGCTCAGCAATTGGCCTTGATGTTCAAATCAACTGAACAGAAGTTGAAGCTCTCTGAATGAATAAAACTCTGTAAGTCAAAATCAGAAAGAGAAGATTGTGGGGGGCAGCAGAGCTGTGGGATGGGAGGTGTTTCAAAGTGGAAGCTTTGTTTTTAAATTGCTGGAGATATTTAGGATTTTCTGACCAACAACTCAACTTCAAATTTACTTTTATACCCACCCTTCTATGCCTACTTCAGATTTCTTTTTATGGAAATAACAACTGGACTTGGGAAGGCATTTGGAGAGAGGGTCTGCACAGCAAAGAGAACCAGATACAGATCCAGTCTCCAGTTTTAGAGTAAAATCAGGGTTAGATGGGATATTGGGAAGGAATTGTTCCCTGGGAGGGTGGGGAGGGGCTGAGCTGGAATTCCCAGATTTGCTGTGGCTGCCCCTGGATCCCTGGCAGTGCCCAAGGCCAGGCTGGAGCAGCCTGGGACAGTGGGAGCTGTCCCTGCCCAGGGGCTGGAATGAGAGGATCTATAAAATCTCTCCCAACCCAAACCATTTTCTGATTTTATGAACTGACATTCCTACCCAAGCTTTTTTTTAAAATTATTTTCATTTTTTTGGCACATCCAGAGAAGGAATAACATGCACTGGGCATGAGGTGAAGCCATCATGAGGCTGATGATGTGTTTCACACTGACAGCTTCATTCTGCTCCTCCTCCTCCTCTGGAGTCCCAAAACCCCAAGTGAATATTTGCAGGCCTTGCAGGTGAGATGAAAACAAACACGGCTCAGGATTTCAGCAAATCAAGCAGTGCAGCACAAATGAAAATGCACAAAGATGACAATTCCAGTGAAGATTTAACTCAAATGAAGGTACCAATGTAGCATTTCCCCCCTCAGCCCTTAATTCTCTGCTCAGTTGGCTTTAGGCAGAAGAGCTGGAGCTGGTTATTTATGGATTTTCTCTTCACTGCACAGAAATAAAGGAAAAGAGGATGGAAACCTCCAGCTCCACCTTACAACCAACCCCACCAGGGTTCTGTGCAGGGGCAGGAACCAATGAATGTCTTTATTCCTCCTTTACAGCCAAATTCAGAAGCACAGGAACACCCAGAGCCTCCCTTTTCCTGTGCAATTCCTGGCTCAGGGCAGCCTGGAGCTACAACACAGCACAATTCCACCAGGGAATTCTCTTTGTTTCATTAGCTAGAAAAAAAATCCTATTAGAAATTTCTGCAAATCTTCATTTTTACTCAGTGGATTTCAAGTTCAGGAAACTTCCAGCTCCCATTCTTGCACTCAGTGCAAAGGGAATTCCACCAGAACAGAAGATTGGGAGACTTTTCCAACTGAGAGAGGGTGGAGTGGGCAGGTCCAGCTCCCCATTCCCACCTGAAATGCCTTGGGATATTTGCCTCGAGCCACATTTGCAGGGGATGTTTGAGCAAAAAGCAGCTCAGCTTTGGGCCAGCTGAGAGGAATTCATGCTGCAGGCAAGAAATCTGCAATCAGGGACACAGAAAAGCAGGGAAAAGGGATGAAAGCAGGAATTCCCTGATAAAAGCAGCCCTGGGATGTCCTGGAGGAACTCCTGCTCCTCCACAAGGCTCTGACTCCTCTGGGAAAGGGCAGAGCAGCTCCCGAGTCAGCCTGGGATGAAATCCAGATGCTCCCTGGCCAAGGGTTTGCTTGAGCTCTCTTTAGGACAAAATAACTTTCAGGAACAGAAATTAAAACTGTTCAAGGTGTCAAAAATCCCTGAGTTCTTGGAGGGTCTGGACCTGCCAGAGCCTCTTAATCTTGAGCTCTTTTTCCCAATTAATGTAGGAGAGACTTAAAAAATATGTCCTTATGGGACAAATCCATATTTAGTTTGCTATAATAGATTGGGTGGGATTTTGGAATTTGATTCTATTTTGGAATTTGATTCACTTAAAAAATATATAACCAGTGTCCTTATGGAACAAATCCATATTTAAAGAGTAATTCTTTAGTTTGCCATAATAGACTGGGTGGGATTTTGGAATTTGATTCTATTTTGGAATTTGATTTACTTAAAAAATATATAACCAATGCCCTTATGGGACAAATCCATATTTAAAGAGCAATTCTTTAGTTTGCCATAATAGACTGGGTAGGATTTTGGAATTTGATTCAATTTTGAATATTGTAATATGAAAAAAAAAATATTTAGAGCTGTTTCAAATCTTCATTTTCAAACAGCATCTTAGAGGAATGATTAAGTTATCCCAGTGCATCCTGCAGTCAGGTAGAGCACAGGTAAGGAGGTAAAAATCCACGGAATTAAACTCTTCCCCCTCAAGATGAATTTTCAGAGTATTGATATAATGGAACACAAGAGCCAGAAATGGTAGAGAAGACAACAACAACAAAAAAAACCCTGCTGTGCTTTAAAGAGTTTTTACCATCCAAAATATCAACACTGTCACTGAAAATTCCAAGAAGAACCTTTTGGGAATAGAGTTATTTTGCCTATTAAATTTAATTTTTTTGCTAAGATTACAAATCGATTTCATATTATTTTCTCTTTATATGAAGAAGAATGTGCATTTCTTAGTACTAAAAACAAGGAAAATCAGGTTACTTTCTCATTTTTTTTAAATAAATAGGAAACTGATCAAATATTAAACAGGATCAAAAAGACAAAGTAGCAAAACCTGAAGCTGCTTGGAAAATCAGGAGGAAAAGAAAGAATCATCCCCATTTGGATATTCCATTTCCCTCAAAATTCTGCTTATTTCTGCAATATATTCAGGAACTTGGAACTCCAGACCCAGCAATCACTGACACCTTTTCCCACTGCACCAGAGCAGCCACAGCCTCAAATCTGTCAGTAAAAATATTCTTTGTAGCCATTTCCAGGCAGAATTTAAAACAGTCACCAAAAATGTGATTAAATTAAAAAAAAAAAATCACTTTACCATTTTCTCCATCAGTTTCAATACTCCTGAGATCACAGAACACTTCCGAAATCATCTGCTACAAACACAACACAAATTTCTGTCTGATGTTGATGCACCACAGACATTTTTAAAGACAGAAAATAAGTTTTATCAGGGGGTATTGCCAGGATAAAGTCAATTTAAATACTAGGGTACTTAAATAAAAATATAATATACATTAAAAATAATTTAAATACAAATATTTTGCAGTAAATCTGCAATTTTTACAGTGCACTAAAATCTTGATGTTAAGAAGGAATTGCATTGAAATGAAGAAACTGTAGCAATTCTGAAAAACCCCAAACCCATGTGGACTGAAAGCTTCCCAGGCTGTTTTATTCTGTAATTATCTTTTCCTGGACCTGCCCTTTCTGTTTAATTTCCCACCCCACATGAATGTTAATCCTTGAGCAGGAATCTGCAGGAGAAAATGGGGCTTCTCTTGAATATTTTTGTGTATTATTCTCAAGCCTTTAGCACAAATTATTTCTGGGAAGGAGCATCTTGTGGAATTCCTGCTGGAATTCCCTTCAGGCAGAAAAGTCAGGAATTTTCAACAGCTTTTCCAAGGAAACTTCAGCTTCTGGAAGGAAACTTTTAGGAGCTGAAATCCCAATTTCTGCCTAGGAAGGAAAAATCAATACTCCACTATTGTAGTTCTGTGAGGGGAAAAAAAAAAACAAATGACTCAAAGCTGTCTCAGTCATTAATTTGGTTACTTTTTAGTCCTTTAAAATTTGGATTTATGCTGCTGTGGTTTTATTTTATATTAATTTAAGCTGGACTTTCATTATCCAGCAGAAAATGTATTATTAGAACCTATGAAATAGAATTCAGTACAAGAGATGAAAAATATGGGGATAAAAGTTCACCAGGCAGCACAGAGCCCACATGGAAGAAGTTCACTTTTAAAGGTTAGATACTTAAATATTAATTATTCAAATTAACGAATGTGGCAATAAAAGTGAACATAAGGCATCGATCCCTAGGATACAACAATCTGAGAAAATCAGGTGGTTCAATGCTGAGAATAGCAATTTCATCACCTTTTGATTTCCTACCCACATTAATTAATTTACATTTTCTCATCTTATCTCTGGACTGTAAGATGCTTATTGGAAAAAAAATGGATTTCAAAGGCTCCTGAATGCTGGCAGTGCTTTGGATCCCAGGCTGGGCTGATTTTGGGGCTGAAATAGGAAATTTAGCAGAGATTGCTGGGAAGTGCATTAAGCTCATTTTGCAGTGATTAGTGCTGAGCTGGATCCCATTTTTCCAAGGTGTGAAGCACTAATGCTGTGTCATCCAATTAATGTGACCCACAAGGAGACACTGCAATTCTCTAATTCCTGCTTCATGCCCAGGGTTCAGCTGCTCTGAGTGCCTGTAGGATTTGGGGATGGAAAGGGAAATTCAGGTGTTACCTGAGGGGCTCAGCTGGAGGGGAAGGAAAAAAGGATTTCCCTGGAGGCAGAAAGAGGGAAAAGCTGCCTGGGCAGGCTCCAGCCTTGGAGGTGTCAAGAGAAAAGGGAAGGAAAGACCTGGAGCTGCTGGAATGAGTCCAGAGCAGGCACCAGGATGATCAGAGGGATGGAACAGCTTTGCTGTAGGGAAGGTTGGGAGAATTGGGATTGTTCAACCTAAAAAACAGAAGCTTTGGGGTGACCTCATTGTCCCTTCCAGGGCCTGAAGGAGCTACAGATGGAGAGAGACTGAGAGTCTGCAGGGACAGGACACAGGGAATGGCTTCCCAGTGCCAGAGATGGATGGATGGGATGCTGAGAAGGAATTGTTCCCTGGGAGGGTGAGGAGGGGCTGGGATGGAATTCCCAGATTTGCTGTGGCTGCCCCTGGATCCCTGGCAGTGCCCAAGGCCAGGCTGGAACAGCCTGGGATAGAGGAAGGTTTCCCTGCCCATGGATGAGCTTTAATGTCCCTTCCAATCCAAACCCTTCTGTGATTCCATGATTCTCTGATGAATCCCTCAGCAACCCCATCCCAAACCCTGATTTCTCTGATTCAGCAATTCTCCAGAAACCAACAGCTCATGAGCAGCTAAAACCTTAAAATGATCCATGACAACAACGTGTGACTGTGCTAGAAAATAAGAAAACCCAGCCATATCTCAGAGCTTGTTGCTCCAAACCCTCCCACATTCCATATGTTTAATCCCAATGGTTCCCACTCCTCAAATTCTGCTTTCAATCCCTCATACAGAAACTAAATTAGAAAAGGTTCACTGCTGCCTCAACACAGAAAATAAACTCATTAACATATATTGTCAAAAACAGAAAGCCAAACCCAGAAAATTCATCCCATCAATCCCTCAGGTCCCCTAAAGGGGCTCCAGGAGAGGGACTTGGGACAAAGTGTGGAGCGACAGGACACAGGGAATGGCTTCCCACTGCCAGAGGGCAGGGATGGATGGGATCTTGGGAAAAAATCCTTCCCTGTGAGGGTGACATCAAAATAAAATCATCTAAGGGCTGTTACTTGATTTTATTTGGCCAAATTTTCCTGGGAAGGACATCACTGATACACAGGCAACTGCCCTAAAATGGGAAGTTTTGGTTGTAAACCTTGTAAGTCTAGAGGGAGAAAACACAGAAATATTTATCTCAGAGAGAATTTTACTGCTTGTAGTTGTTGATAAAAACAGCCCCTCTATTTAGAGGAAGAATTTGGGGTAGTCATTAAATACTGAAAAACTCTGTGGTCCAAACTTAACAATATCGTAGGGAAGTGCAGCTTTCGGATGTCCTGACCAGGTGTGGCAGGCCAAGATTTGTGCTGATAAATAATATCCCATTTGTCTCTTGTTTCTGTAGGGCCTGTTCAGGACTGTCTATTGAAAAATATTATTATATTATCAAAGAAAAAATGCTTCTGAAGCAAATCATTCCCATCTCCGTGTGTAAAGCCAGGAGAACAGGAGAGTCCTGAATAATTAAGTTAATGGAGTTATTATGGGCAGGCTTAAGGGACAAAATCCAAGTTTGAAAGTGAAAAGAGGCACAAGGCAGGGAGGATATTTCAGGACAAGGTCATTGGGAGAGAGGACACCTGGAGATGCTGAGGGGACAGAAATAGCACTGAGCAAAACAGGACTGGCAGGGCTGTGACAGGTGACAGGATCAAGCTCAGGAATGCAGCTCGATAACAAAAATATCCAGAAGTCCTACAAACATGGAATATTTGCTGAATTAAAACCCTGGAAGTGGCCAAGGCCAGGCTGGAAAGGGCTTGGACCAATCTGGGATAGGGGAAGGTGTCCCTGCCCGTGGCAGGGGTGGGAATTGGATCATCCTGAAGGTCCTTTCCAGCCCAAACCTTTCTGGGAATCTCTGATGATGATGATGCTGAATATTTCATATGACTGATACAAAATTCAAGGGTAAAAATAAAGTCAGCTACAGATAATATAGAAAGATGTGTGAAAAATTTTCTACAATTCAGGTTTCTGTCTGATTTCTGCAGCACAAACAGGGATAAATTAAAGCCTAAGTTTGCAATCAAATAATCTGCCTGATGGAGCAATTCCATTAAAACATCTCCAACGCTGGATAAATTGATGCTGATGGGCACCAATCAATTATTCTGCAAAATTTACAGTTCTCAATGCTGAAGTAACACAAATGTTTTTTCCTTCAGCCTCTTTATACCCTTCAGAAGCAAAATATTTCCCTTGGATGTGGAGAGCTGAAAGCTGATCTGTGCTGCAGCAGCAAATGGCAATAACATGGGGCTTGTCAGATGGACCAGAACTAAGATGCTTTTTTTCTCTTGAGGTCTATCTTTAATAGAAATTGATTATGTAAAAAATTACTCTCTTCAGCAAGGGGTTTTTTATAACAATTTCTTTTTTTACAGCAATTTGCAGCAGCTCTTAAGAGTCTCCCTGCAAGAATAATGTTTGAAAGAAGTAAAAATGAACTCTGGCAATGCCAGAGCTGAAAGGACTTTTTTTTTTCCCCAAAAAAAAAAGTTTATACTGAGAAAAAAACCAGATACAATACATGCTAAATGCTGCACTTCAAATGAGATTTAGTGAGCTCTTAAGAGAAGCACCTCCTTCATTCCAAGATTTTCTCTGTCTCACTGACAGAATTCCTGTGCTGGAACATTCCCAGTGAGCTGATACCCACATCTCACCCCTAAATTCATGCTGAATTTCTCTAACCAACTGGTTTTTTGCCACAGAACACATTAGTAGTGAAAACAACATTGTTTTTCCATTAAAAGGAGGGATATTAATCAGTAGGCTTGGAATGTGCTTCTGCACTGACACAGCTGCCTCCTGAAAATTCACCACTCCACACTTCTAGCACTGAACTGGAATTTTTTAAATTATCTTTGATTTGGAATGGCTTTTTATTCAATAAAAACACAGCAATGGGTAAAATACTCTTTCTATTTGAACTCCCACTTAGTGTATTTCTCTTCTCTGCTATTGAAAAGTTTATCCAGATCACTGAAATGCTGAAACTTTTGCTAAAAATGGATTTAGCATTCAACCAAACACCAAATTAAGCAAAGGCA
Organism: Chaetops frenatus; assembly: GCA_013400775.1. NCBI lineage: Eukaryota > Metazoa > Chordata > Aves > Passeriformes > Picathartidae > Chaetops > Chaetops frenatus. Next base: position 125,034 of record VZTR01005687.1, on the reverse strand, counting down.
GATGTTCAAACACCTCACACCTTTCCAGAAACCCTTTCTCAGGCTCCTTGTAGTCAGAATCATCAGTTCTTAAAAAAAAAAACAAAGCACAAAATTATCTTTATCCTTCTCTCAGCATCTTTGATTCCTAAGAGGAAAAGAAACCCCACCTAAATCAGCAGGTGGTAGTAGATGATACTCTGTGCTCAATTTACAAAGGTTGTGTAAAGTGAAGTCCACCCAAATTTCCTCTTGGAAACCTTGGAGGTCTTTTCCAACTTTGATGATTCTGTTTGGGGAATTCCCTCTGAAATAGGGAATTCTTCAGGTGTTCTGTGCCATATCCCTGCACTCCTTCAGCCAGACAGGGTTTAAACTGAAATTTGAAATTATCTTTTTTTGGATGAGACCTGGGGAAACAGATCTCACTTCTCCAGTGGTTCACTCCAAACAAGCCATGGCAGAAATACCTCAGAAAACATATTGAATACTAATTAAAAGTGACCTCAAGCCCAGGATGATAATTTCATATTTAGGTAATGATGAAAGCAGCCACTGCAAAGCCCAAGACCAGTCAGTAGAGGGGGGACAGGAAAGGAATAAATTAACCCAAATGTCTAAATTCCTAAAATTTCACCTTTTTAAATTCATCCTCTGATATCCAGAGGCCCCACTGCAACAGGGTTGGACCTTCAAAGGTCCCCTCCAACCCCAAACATTCTACACAAGACAGGAAAAGCCTCAGTGCAGAGCATGGCCAGAGGCTGCTGCCCAAACCCAACCAAAGCCCCAAAGTTCCAGGGTATTTCTCAGGGACCAAAATTCACTTTCCACCATCAGACAGCATTTTTGCTCTATTTTATGCTGTGGGTCCTTAGGTTAATAAGGTGGCCTGAAAATGCTCTGCACCACAAAGCTCAAGTAAGGGTTGTGATTTCATCTCAATTATGATTCTTAATTGGTAGAAGGATTTTGTAGCCAACAGTGTTTGGGATTCAGGCAGTGATTTTACAGCTCCAGTCTATTTTCTGAATGCAAGGCTGCACTATAAAGGAGAATTGCTTTTTAATTTATCTGTTTATTCCACACACGTGTATGAGTCTATGGATACAAAAGGAACTTGGGGAAATTAACCTCTTCCATGGTAAAACTGGCCAGGAACAGCTCAGGTAAAGAATTTCTGGGACAACTTCCTTGTTTTTGGCCAAGCCCTCAGCTTTTCCCAAAGAGCAAGGATGCAGGTGCCTGGCTGCCACCTTGATCTCCCAGAAGGAAGATTTGAGCCTGGAAGCCCTCAGAAATCATTTCTCCACCAAAAAAATAGTTGTGTTTCTAGTGTTCAGTCACTTCCCAGCACCTCCACCATAATCCTCAAGGTCCTCCTAAGCAGCAGGGAAAAGCTGAACAATCCCCATTCCTATTTATCTTCTATAATGTCCCTTTTTGAAGTTTCCCTTTCCATTTTGGTGCAAGAACTATTTTTTATTTGACTTCCATAAATTAAGCACTTAGACAATTGCTTAATTCAATTTTTTTATCATCATAATTCATGAGTGCTTTTTTTCTTCCCCTTTCTAGCGTGGAATTGGATTTTAAACAGCAAGAAGATAAACTACAGCCAGTTTTGAGAAAACTTCATCCTATTGAGGAAACTCAGGTTGCACCTTTGCCTTATTCTCAGGAGAGCTACTCCTCTACTCCCAAGCAAAAATCCAAAACTGAATCAAAAAAGCATGGAAGATGGAAACTCTGGTTCCTTTAACCCAAGTCCATGATGTGTGGAGTTCAAGGCCTTCTCTGACAAATATTTGGAGTTCTATCCATTATCTCTGACGGGATTTTGGTGGAATGAGGAGCGTCCTGGCCAAGGGCAGCGCCCAGTTCTCACCGTGCGTACCAAAAAGGCCTTTGTACCCACGGACTCGTGCCCAGGAGCACGGGCTTGGGGAACACCCTGCCCACTTCTACTTGCAGAGTTTGCCAATGTGGGATGTAAAACCTGAATGGAAATCTGGACAAAGTTAGGAAGTTAAACTGTTTCCCCTCCTCTCAGATCCGCTCCGATCTGTTCGACCGTAGGCCGGCATCGTGCTCCCACAGGAATGGTGAAAGCCTTTTGGGGGTCTGGGGTGTTGTCTTTGGATAACAGTGAGGGGGAAAAATAACGAGCAAGCCTTATGTTTGCAGTGGTGTTCAGTTTTACAGCTCCATGTTGATCGGGGAGTGCAGTTTTCAGCACAGAATTCCTGGACAAAGCACAATTTTTCCCGCGGCGCGAGGCCGCGCTGATCTCCGAGATGTGACTGTGGTGTATTTCTCTGCCTTCATGCGATGTAGACTCCAACCAAGCTCTCACATTTCAACATCATTTCTGGTTTAGCTGTGTCCTCACCACCAGAAGAGCCACTCTGCTGCTCAGCTCCAGCGGGGGAACGGCCAGAAACCTCCCAAAAATCAGGCCCAGCCTTTAAGCACCTCCAGCTCACAGGGTCCAGGCCACGGGACGACCCCTCAGTGTCACCTCGGAAAGGTCTCAACCACACAGGAACAAAACCCAACCCCAAAGCAGACCCATCCCAATCTGGATTGCTGGCCTTTGCCATGGGTTAGTCATTTTTGTACCAGTCTTTGGAAAAACCTCTCCACTACTGCAGAAGGCACCAGGAGAGTTCAAGGCTGCAGCACTGCTTGGAAGGAGATGGAATTTGAAATGCTACATATTTATTTATTTATTAAGCTTCTCAGATGGGTTTCCCAATTTACTGTCATTTATATCTCGATCTATTAATTGTACTCAGTAATTGAAACACTTAAGGGAGAGATGTGAATCAGATTTTTCCTAATTTGTTTTTTTTTTTTTTTAGTGGCACTTAAAATTTTGCTCTGACTTATAAACTGCAACTTTTTCCTTTAAGCATTTGCTACTGTCATTAAACTTGCATCTAAAAATGAGCATTGGTGGAAAAATTCCTCATGCTAGAAAGTGGTCAGGGAGTGGGAATCTGGTCTTTTGTTTTGGTTTGGGATTTTTTCCTAAGGATTTCAGATAATTTGAATGTCACATGGCAAACTGGGTTTGAAATTGCATCCCCTGCAGCTGCAGGAAGGCACAAATTCTTCAGCCTTTAGGTGCAAGGACCCTGATCATTAATTTGCACATACTAAAAATCTGGAAAGTATTTACCTCTACATTGTTTTTCCTCTTAGCTCAGCATCCAGTTTATTCCCAAAACTGGAGGAAAATAACTATTTTTTCTCTAAAAAGTAAGTTAAAAGCAAGTTAAAATAGGAATGGAAATGCAAAAGATGCCAATGGCCAGCTCAATATTTGCAGTAAACTTTGAAGACGGCTACAAGAAGCAAATCCTGAAATCCTTTGGTGGAAGCTGAAGGATCAGGAAGGTGATCCTGTACACCAGGAAGGAAGTGCCATTGTTTCATGTGGAAAAAACCCTGTGTTTCACATGTTTTATATTGTTTTTAACTAAAATATAGAACTGTTTATGAGACAGCCCACATGACATGGCTTAGAAACCTAAACATTTCCAAATAAAAAAACATTTGGAAAATTAAACAGAAAGGAATTTCAAATATGGGCAGAACAAGAACAACACAGCAGTACTCATTATTAAAATAAAGTTAATAACAAATGCACTCCTCTCCATGCTAACAGGCCTAGTGTTTGGGGTTTTTTAAAGAAATTAAACCAAGCATCTCTCCATGGCAATCAGTTCCCAAATCCTCAGTAGCTTTGTGTGTGCAGGGACCCCCCGCCACAAAAACCCAACCTGTTTGTGGTTCCTGGCTGATCCAGAGCTCCTGGAATCCTGGGAAAAGAGGGAGGAAACTCCTACTGGAGAAACAAAGAGCTCAAAGGGAAAGTTCTCACGGCGTGTTCTGTACATGTCCAGGCTATTTTCTTAAAGAAGTTGCAAATTTTTAATTTTTTACATTTTTTTAAACCTGGGGAAAGCTGACATTACCATAGAGTCTTGCTTCCAACCCACATCTGGTGTTCTCTGGTACCCTCTAATGTACTTTGTAATAAAATGTTTTTGCAAGTGTGTAAAATGTATCATAATTGTATTGCCTTTAGAATCACTCAGGCTCAGGTTAGATAAACACCAAGAGAAAAAAAACCTAATTCTTTAGAGCTTTTAGTTCAACGTGACTGACAGAGCTATTTTCACCCTCATGTGGAAGATCTTGGAGGTTCTAACAAGGAAAATGTGTTTTTATTTTCAGTGTGGCTTTGCTGGATTCACTGGCAGTCCCCTGCACTTCATACAATGATTTTCTAGCTGCACTTCTCCCATCTCCTGCTTCAAAATACTTTTTAGCCAATAAATACTGCAGTGATTTTATATCCCTTGCTCTTTGCTGAGTCCTTATAATTTCCACACAGCAACAGTTGCATTCTTTGGTTTCAAACTATGAGGAAAACCCTTTTCCTGTGAGTAGCACTTGGTTTCTTAAAGATTAAAAAAAATCACTGTAAAAATACTTAAAAAAAAAAAAAAAAAACAAAACAGGATAAACTACAAAAAACCATGATTAAAACTGGAAAATCCTGCTGTGGCCACAAAGTGTTTGCTTTTTCTTGCCTAAAATGCAAAACCATTGTCCATGCCTTTAATTCTACTCGATGTTTTAAAGGTTAAATCACTTTTTCCAATCAAATAGGACCATTATTAATGAACTTCCCAACCAAGTCAGCTGTTGGATTATACCAGGGCCTGTGATATTAAATATTGCTGCTGGAATTGAACTGGAATTGAACCAGACAGCCACTAAAAATCCAACTGCACCGACACCATTTTGTCTGGGAGAACGGAATGGACTGCATGAAGATTTTTAATATTATTTCAGCATCCATAAAATCCATCTGTGGCTCATTAAAATAACTGGAGTGCTACAAATGTGTCCATTTGTTTAGGTGAATGCAGCTCCTTCCCATAAATTTCAGTAGGGAATGCAACAAGGATGGGTTGACAACACAAAAAGAAAAGCTCAGTAGTAGTAATGGAATAAAATCATGGCCACCATCCAAATACCACTTTAGTTTCTGTGAAATTAACTTGAAATATGTAATTCTCAATGATTTTGAAAGAGAAGAAAACATGTGACTCAATAAAGCAAAGTATTTTTACATGGAAGGAATCTGGTGAAGAAAATGAGGTTTTCTCCCCAACATTTTGGAATCCATGAAGCCTGACCTGGACAGATTTTAAGGCACAGGAAGATAATTTACATCCAGATTCAACTCCTGAATAACTGCAGCCTCAGAAGTGTCCTGGGACCATCAATAACTCTCATTTCAGGCTTGCATTTGTATTTTACAGCCTTCTGGAGAGGCCAAGAGATGAACAACCAACCACGGTGATTGATTGATTGATTATCCAGAGCTCCCCATCAGTGCCACTCTGCTCTATGTGACCCTTTGTGTCTCTCCTTGTGTCAGGTGCCACCTGCACCCCACAGTTTCCCCTTCTCAATCTCCTTCCAGGATCCTCAGATTCCACAAACCCCTTTTTTGTCCTTCTGATGGCTCCTGGACCATTTCTCTTCTGGTTTCCCCTCATCCTCGTCCCAAAGCACTGTGGGGAAAGCAGCAAAGTGGGGAAGATTCCGTTCCATCATCAGCAACACCACAAAGTCCTGTCCAAGGCTTCCAGTCACACATCCCAATAGCCAAAATAAACCTTTTTCCCTGCTCACAGCACTGACTTTGTTCCCCACACACCCCTGGATGTTTTCCAGTCTCCTTAAGGGCACACTCCTGGAAATGAAAATCATAGATCATGGAATGGTTTGGGTGGGAAGCAACTTTAAAGATCATCTCATTCCAACCCCAGTCTTCCCCTAGGCCAGGAGATCTTCCAGAAATTGAAGAGCTTGGTTTCCTTTGGGAGTGAGGAATATCCCAGGCTGATGGCAAGAGGACAAGAAGCAGCCAGGGATCATTTCGGAGCTGCCACTGAGGCTGCTCTGTCCTGATTTACTGACAGAGGCCAAAGATGTTGCCTCACGTGGAACCCAACATTCAAAAACCATCAGGCAAGCAAAGAAACGGTTTAAAACCACTCTTCCAAAGGCTCAAGGAAGTTTGCTCAATTTGCTTTTTCTTCAGGCAACATGTTCTTCAGTTAAAAAGGTTTTGTGGTTTTTTCCAGGTGACTTCTCACTGTGCCAGGAGCAGGAGCAGCTCGAGGCAGGAGCAAAATTAACCTAAAGGAGGCACTTTGGAGCAGCAGGACACAGCTCAGCACCCTCAGGCTGCATCCTGGGCTAATAACAGAATCATTATATAAAATAAATATAAATAATGATCATAGAATCTTCTACTCAGCAAACAGATCAAGTGAAAATCACCAGTGAAACTTCCAGAGTAAAAAAATGTCAAAACCAATGAGGATTAAAAACTCTCTTTTCTCTTTTCTCAAAATTATGGTCAAATCAGACTTTAAACTAATCATTTATACCCCATTTTATTTAATATCTAGTTTTCCTTGCAACTGATCTCTTAAGGTAATTAAGGTAATTATCTTTTGAAGGTATATGACAAAATTTGCCTTATTTTATCAAGAAACTCACATTTAAGGAGGAAAAAAATGAAAACCAAATGTGCAAAGCCAAAGGGGACTACTGGAGAATCCCTCCAGTTCACCACTGTAGAAAAGGCACATCCTGTAATTAAAACTTTTCACTTGAGCACTTAAATCCTTGACATTCCTCCACTGCTCATAAAGTGCATTATGCAACATCAGGGTTTGGATGGAGATGGTGTCACTAAGTATTTCTTTATTGTTCCAAAACATGCCAGCTCTAGGACATCAACACAGTTATATTTATAGAATTTTAAAAATGGTTATATCCTGTATTTTACTTCTTTTTAAAGAATTATCATTACTTGAACTCTGTGAGATATTTAAAATTCCTTCCTTCCAGTAATCCTATCTGGTTAATTCTCCACTACAGGTAAAACTAAAAAAAACTCACTGCATCATTTCAACCCAAATCTGATCCAAGAGAGGTCAGGTTGTGCTTCCTAATCATTATTATTATTATTATTAGTCTTCATTTTACTCCTCCTACTTTGCTGACATCACAAAAATGAGTTGTGGCTCTTATTTAACAGGGGAATCTCTCCAGCAAAGGCTGCATTGTAAGGCAGGAGTAAGTACTCATTAAAAATAGCCTGAAATCTCAGTGTTCATTAGCTGATTATAGAGGCTGTGCACGGAGGGATTGCAGGCTGTGCTCACCAGCACAATGCAGATCTTTAATACTCCTGCACTGAGTTCAAACACACACACAAGTTTCCAAATCTACTCTGCTAACTGCAAAAAGGCATAATTAACATTTTTAAATATCACCTGAGTCATGTTCATCAAAACAATAATTAATTCACATTCAGCCTGAAACTGAAGAAATTAAAATAACACACAAGGCTTTCGACTTCCTTGCATTGTTACTGCAACCCCAGCACTGGAATATTCTGTAGGAATGATCTGCTTGGAACCATTTCCCCACAGAGGTTGTGGATTTCCATCCCCAGAAGTGTCCAAGGTCAGGCTGGACAGGGCTTGGAGCAGCCTGGGACAGTGGAAGGTGTCCCTGCTCACAGCAGGGGTGGAACAGGATGAGCTTTAAGGTCCTTCCAACTCAAATCAGTTTGGGATTCTGTGATTTGTTGCTCCAAAAATGGATTTGGAAATCCATTTTCCCTGCCTTACAACAAAACCCGAAGTTTTGATACAAGTGGAAGACAAAAACTAAGCCAGGGGATGATGCACCAAATGGAATTGCAGCAGATTTGCCAACGTGAGCATCCCCAAATGCCAAGGAAATGGGCAGCAGGAGGTAAGGAAGGTGTACTGAGAACCCTGAACAAGTCAAATATCACTGTGGGCAATTACAGGGAGAATATAAATTGGGAAGGGAAAGGGAGATCAAAAAACCAAGTTGCTGATGGACTCATCTCTCAGACAATGAACTCCTTTGTAAGAAAGAAATCAGTGCATCGAGCCAAACTGACCCAAACTGATGCAGAGCTGAGGGAAAAGTGCTCAGACACAGCACAGACCTGGCCCACTTTGACCAATTTCCTGGAGATATCAGCTGCCAGATGCAGACAGCTAAGAAAGAACACATGGTAAAGACAAACACACACAGAGACCCCCAAAAACACACAGAGAGAGTCCCAAAAATGCAAAGACCCCCTCAAAAACACACCCAGATCTATCCCCATCTCAGATATCACAGACCTCACTTTTTTTTTTTCATTATTTAGTCCAGTATTAATTAACAGTTGAAAAATTCAAGTGTCAGGCTCCAAAATCACAGTGTTAAGTCAACAGGGTCACTTGCATCAGTCCTTCCTCTAAATATAATCATTTTGGGCTCTGTTCTTCAATCTTCTGAACACTTACCTTGGCTATCTCAGTTTAAGTCAAAAAGACAAGTAAATGCTTGTAATGCAGTACCAACAGCCAAGTCTCATTTCCACACTTCTCAGCTGGCTAATTACCAACACTACATCCTTTTGGTGCACACAGATATCAATCCTGGCTAATCACCTGCTCACAGATATTTTAAAGCCTTTTTTTTCCCCCCCCTTTTCCCCTGTGTCAACCACAGCAGCATTACCAGGCAGTGCTTTCCAGCTTCCTGAGCACACAGAGAGGAGGTTTTGATTGCTTTGGGTCACCTGGGACTGCAATCCTATCAGAGGCAGGTTCAGGAAGATGTGAGAGGTGTCTGAGTTTACAGCAGGGGACACTTACAATCAGCTCTGAGTCCCGTCCCATGGAAATCACAGTTCTGTTCACTGTCCTCAGCAGGTTCTCCATGATGATCTGGACATGGCGCTGTGTGGGGCCCTGAGGACAAGGAATAAATCACTGCTAACCACAGACAACAGACACCAACACAGCTGAACCATTTGTGTTGCCTTTCAACCCACCTGGCAGGTGGACATGAAATAAAACATCACTTGCTGTTGGTCAAAAGCAACACTCCCACTTCAACAAAGTGTATTTTCTTAAAAGAAATTAAAATAAATTAAATTGTGCTGTTACAATGGCAGTGAAAAGCCAAGTCCCTGGAAATACAGCCCAGGACATTTAGTTACTCATTCATTTTCTTGCCCCTGGTCATTTTTCCAACATCAAACCCCTACAGGCATTACCAGATCAGGGGGAGCTGTTCTGCAACAGCTCAATTAAAAGGAAGAGAAAAGCAAAGCAAAACTTCCATTAAGGAACTGCCAATTTCAGTCAGTATTAGAAGCCATCTACCACTACTCCTGAAAGACTTAAAATGAAATATTTATTCCAAGCAGCTCTTAAGGACAAGTCCAGAAGCCTCACACACAATGAAGGGCAAAAAATGAAGCCAAAAAACACAACAAGGAGAAAGCTTTGCTCCCATCTTTTACTTTCTGGATGAAAAGTGCATTTGCATATTTGAAGGACAATCCATCAGCAGCACAAACTCCCCCAGGAACTGCTCCTGCTGCCAGGATCAGCCTGGGAGAGGGTGGAGCTGCAGGTGAATTCCTACCAGGGACAGAGAAGCAGCCAAAAGAGAGTGACAGGAAGCAGCCAAGCTGCCAGAACCAAATTCTTCCTGTAAAAACAACCCCCTCTCTGAAGCAGCCACACAGAGCTACTTCCAAAAAAATACAAAAACCCAAAAAACACAATTAAGTAAGATGTTAGAGAGGATGTGAGTAGCTGACCCCTGAGGTCCTTTCCAACTGAATTAGTGTATGATTCTATACAGGACTGAAGGTTCAGGCAGCAGCAGCAGCCCAGATTTTAGGAGGGCATCAAATCACTGCAGCTCTCTGGCAAAGCACCAATATTTGTATGTTTGTTGAGGTCAAGAGAAAGCAAAAAAGAGGCTATTTTGCCAAAAAAAAAAAAAAAGAAGAGATATTACATATGCTGTCAGTCTGGGAACCATGTCAGCAACAATACAACTCAAATGCACATTTCCCAAAATGCCCATAGGAGAAAAAAAACATCAAAACAAAACATTTTCCACCTGGAAGAGAGCAGGCACCATAAATGAGGAAAGTTTAACTCCCAAGGATATTTATTTATTCACTATCTAAGCAGAAAAGCTGCATTGGATGTGCCTCAGAAACAACAAGTGTTGGATGTGATGTGTGAGATCTCGCACGACACATCCTCATCACTGGAGAACTGGACAGTTAGAAAAGGCTGGTTAGGAGGTCATATAAAAAAATACTAAAAAAATCAGTCTTCAGGAGTTACCTGCTTAATTCACTTGACTAAAACAATTTCTGTGAAGTGTTACTCATCACAGAGCCACCCCACACTCACCACATCTTTCTTGTAGAGCACTTCCAGGATGTTACTCAGCAACTGGCAGCAAGCCTCCAAATCTTCTTGTCTCTCCAAGTGATACTTGAGCTGGTCTGTCATTGTTGGCAGCAAGATTTCCCTGCAGTCTGCACACAAAACACAAGGTTACAAACACAGCTCTCAAGGCCTTCAGGCTGATGTGCTTCAGTGTTTACATAAGACACCAAAAAAAAAAAATCAGGAAAATGAAATTAACTTCCAGCTTTTCAACCAAAACTTGTGCCTCTGAACTGCTCCAACCTTTGACCATTTGCTCCTATTAAAAGATTAAAAAAAAAAATCCCTTTCCTTGTTCAAGTATTCAGACTGTTCCTACATGGAGGGAATCACCAGGTCAAAATTAATTACTAATTATCCATTTAAATGTCAGCCCAGTGAGCAGCCTGGTTCAGCAGGTTTGCCCCAGAGATGCTCTGTGATCACAGCCTTGTACCTCTGCATTTGGGAAACTTCAGGATATATTGCTCCCTGAATTTTGGATTAACATGGAAAGGAAAGAACAGATTAAGCAAAAGTCCACAGGGCAGAGGGGTCATTTAATAGAAACTGTCCCCAAATGCAGGGGAGGGGAAGAACCCCAAAGCCCAGCTGCTGAGCAGACCAGCAAAGGCACAGAACGTGTCTTTGCAAAGCCTGTGAGGTGAATCAGTCCTTAATAACTTAAAAGGCCCCTAATTAGAGGGTTGGGAATGTTTCATGGCCCTGTTAAGCCCCAGTGGTAGAGAGGGGGCAAAGATCAGTTTAATATCTGAGTCACCTCTGATTTCCACTGTCTGGAGCTGCTCTGATCAGTGGGGGAGGCAGCCAAGCTGGATTTCTGAGAGAGGGAAAACGAATGGATTTGTGACAGTGCTTAGTGTGGAATGACACAACCAGCACCCAGCACCCCCTGCCCTCAGCTCCCACCTCAGAGCACCTGGGGCTGCTGACAAACAGGGGGGAAACCAAACGGACTGGGAACTCCACAAAATCATCCCAAAGGTGATGAGGAGCAGCTGAGGGAGCTGGGGAGGTTCAGCCTGGAGAAAAGGAGGTTCAGGGGGGACCTTGTGGCTCTGCACAACTCCCTGCCAGGAGGAGCTGTTGAGTGAAGGACACAGGGAATGGCTTCCCACTGCCACAGGGAAGGGCTGGATGGAATTTTGGCAAGGAATTGTTCCCTGGGAGGGTGGGGAGGGGCTGGGCTGGAATTGCCAGATTTGCTGTGGCTGCCCCTGGATCCCTGGCAGTGCCCAAGGCCAGGCTGGAGCAGCCTGGGACAGTGGGAGCTGTCCCTGCCCATGGCAGGATGGAAGTGGGATGAGCTTTAAGATCCCTTTCCAACCAAAACCTTTCCATAATTCTGTGATATTTCAACCAATCCAGAGCTGTGCTGACATCCTCCACAAGGAGATGAGATTTCCAGTCCATCTGTGCTATGAAGTGCTTTGAAAAAACACTGAGCTGATCAACTCTGTGCTGCTGACTTGGAAGCAGAGAGGAGGAAAGGTGAACCCCCATCACCCTGCCTGCCACCAGCACCTCCCAGCCCTGACTGATGGAGAACCCTCATGGTCCTGAACATTGGTTCCTCCTCCCAAGGATGTGCTGCACAACAAACACAGACAATGATAATTCCACATCTGTTCTAGAGCAAAGCCCAGCCCGTGGTGATTTACTGGCAGAGAGAATCAAATATTCATTTTTATCAAAGGATGCTCAGCAGGAATCAGCAATCAGCAGCACCCAAGGAAAGCCTTCAATGACCAGACACAGGAGCTCTGCTGAAGGTGAATACACACCGTGAATTTGTGTCAATAAAAACATTTTGTTTGTTGGGACACTGACAAATCCATTTATTTTATGGCTCATTTCATTCATGTGGCCAACAAAATTTAACTTGTGCTCAGTAACTTTGTTCCACTACACAGCTTGTGAGTTGAGTCATAATTGAACAATAAGAACTCCTATAAATGCTGGGTGTTGTCTACTAATATTCAATAGATTCAAATCCCTCATGGAAAAATCCCTGGAATTTCTATTTCAAACTACAGCAGCTCCACAGCTCACTTGGCAATCAGCTGGAAGTCATTTGGAAAAGAAAGCAACAGAGAATCCAAACAACTCCATAGGACAAAACAAATCAGACAAATCACTGTTTACAGAAACCAAAACCTTGATGTCTGCAAGGACAGGACACTTCATTTAACTCCCAACCATGAGCACTGAAAATATTCACTAAATTATTATTAAACTGCTTCACACTCAGGGAAAAATTATATTTATGCCTTTTTGTTTAATTTTTAAATAGTGGAGTGAAAATTATATATAAGATTATATATAGTATGTTATTATATGGCATAGGGATAAATGTTATTTATTTATAGCTGCATTTACTTCTGTATGGAAACATTGTTTATATCATTACTACATATTCTTACTTATCTTGTGTTTATAAATACAAATAAAATAAATTTTAAAATTTTATATCTTTTTTTTTAAAGATACACAAACCCCATCACCTGAGTCCATTCTGATCCAAGGTCCCAAACTCTCCAGATTTCACACTGAAGCATCCATCATTCAACAACATCACTAAAGCAAAATGCTTTAGCAAACTGCTTCACACACCCCCAAATCCTTCAAGCTTCACAAATTCGTGTATTTTGAATTTTAATTCCCCTGGAGACATAAATAAATCTTCCTTGACCCCTCAAAGCACAGAATTAGATCCTTGTTTTCTCCACCAGGCTGATGAAATTTTCTGTGCATTTGCCAGCCTTGCCTGAGTCCACAATCCTGTAGTACATATTGCTTTTAGAAAAGAAAATCTTATTTGTGCAACAGGATCCAGGATTAGCTGACAGCTTATATGAAAGTATTCCCTATCAGTTAAAAACTCCTGAATCAATGAGAAGCAAGAAGGACAGGCAACCCCATTTTAGTAATGAACTCCAACCCACAGAGCAAGGGACAGGAAAATCTAAATTTTCAAAAGGCTGTGGATAGGGGCTTGATTTATTTTAAAGTGAATTTGGGTGTTTATGAAAGGTTCCCAGCACAACTGAGACCTCAGACACAAAATTCACAGGATGATCATGATGAAGAATTACAGTGAGAAGATCAAAGGGATGGAGCCCCTCTCCTGTGAGGAAAAGCTGGGAATGTTCCCCTGGAGAGGAAAAGGCTCCAGGGAGAGCTCAAAGCCCCTTTCCAGAGCCTGAAGGGGCTCCAGGAGAGCTGGAGAGGGACTGGGAACAAGGGATGGAGAGACAGGACACAGGGAATGGCTCTAAGCTGACAGTGGGCGGATTTAGATGGGATTTTGGGCAGGAATTGTTCCCTGGGAGGGTGGGGAGGGGCTGGGATGGAATTCCCAGATTTGCTGTGGCTGCCCCTGGATCCCTGGCAGTGGCCAAGGCCAGGCTGGAGCAGCCTGGGACAGTGGGAGCTGTCCCTGCCCATGGAATGGGGTGGCCCTGGATGGGATTTAAGGTCCCTCCCAACCCAACCCTGTCTGGAATTCCACAACACCAACGGCAAGAGAAGCTTTAAAGGCCACACTTTAAATCCCCAGCCATCCATGGGAATCCCAGAATGGTTTGGATCAGTGCACGTGCCTGGAATCCCCATCCAAGCCTGGTGGATTTAGGACATTCCTAACAAGCAGTGACAGGAAAATGCTGGTTGGGAGCCTCCTGATAAGATCTCAGAGCCATTAAAGCAGCACAGTTCTGTCAGCAAACCTGGCCTGAGCCCTGATTAATCACCCTCCCATTAAAACTGAGCCACTGAAATTTCTCAGCAGCTCAATAAGGTTGGATTAAATCATTCCCTGCACCCTGAAGGGCTGAGTTGGAGAGTGAGGTTTAAAAAAAAAAAAAACCAGCCACACACAATTCTCTGGTTCCCCAAATCAAACTTTCCCCTGTGATTTTGAAATAATAACACCAATTCTGGGATTCTCCAAACCCAACCTTTCCTCAGCAGCTCCTCCCCTGTGATGTGGGGACAAAACCCCAATTCTGAGATTCTCCAAACCAAAACTTTCTCAGGGACAAAAGCCCAAGTCTGCAAAACCCCAAACCAAACCTTTATTGGGGACAAAACCCCAATTCTGGCATTCCCCAAACCAAACATCCCTTGTGATTTGGGGACAAAACCCTGGAATTTTGGGATTCCTCAAACTAAATCTTTAACTGAAGCTTTCCCCATGATTTGGGACAAAACCCCAATTCTGGGATTCCACAAACAAACATTCTCCCCCTCTGCAAAAGGAACTGTTTCAATAAGGAAAGGAAAAGATAAATATGGTAAAATGCACCACGTGCCCCTCCAGCCTTTCTCAGGAGTGTGTTTTACACTCAAATTTCTTGTTTTATCTGAGTTTTCTCCATCTCTTCCTCCCCAAGAAAGCAAAGGATGATCCCTGATATTACTGAGTTCTGCCCCCAAGTCCTGGCAACCTCAGAACAGCCAGGAGAAAGGAAATTATTACACAGATGGTGAGCTGAGAATGAATAAAGCTCTACCCAGGAAAGCATTAAAATATTTTTGGGGACACTATTTTACCCAGGCCCCAACACCACCAACTCCACTTGCACTCCTCCTTTTTCTTCTTGAAAATCCAGCACTTAAGGGCTGAATAATTTCAAATCATCTCAGAAGCCAAGTCTGAACTTGCTGCTTCTACCAAATTTCTGCACATGGTGACACAGGTGGTAAACTCTATTTTTTAGAGATTCTAAGAGTGGTATAAAAACCATCACAGTGTCAATCCACCAAGATGATTTTTTTTTTTTTAACTGGAACCAGAAAAATTTGTTTTATCAGCACTCAGTGATCCCAGCTTTTGTGATCTGAGAGCAGAATCCTTTCAAATCTCCTTTCTCACTGAACCAGTGTCTATTTGCTCCCTCATTACCTTCCCTGCCAGCACACAAACACTTTGTTTGGGTCAGTTTAACCTGCAGCCAGCCTGAAAAAGAATCAAATGTTTCACCTCAAAGGAGGAAATCTGCAGGACAAGTGCCTGAACTTATCTTTCACTGGCCCACTAATAGGAAAAGCAGAAAATAATAGGGCATGGATGAAGAGCACAGTCTGAAAGGTTTCTGTGCTGCTTCCCTTCAGCCAGGGAGCAGCTTCGAGGCAGAAAGGACATCAAAAACCTCCATTTCCCCCACACGAGTTCACGGAGCACAAAAGCTGAATTAATCATTTTTGATAAACCCCACCACAAAGTTCCTGCAGAGGCCGATGGCGTGGCTGCTCCCTGCCCTTTTAAAATGACAAATTGCAAATGGTAAAGAAGCAAAAATGTGGAACCTGCAGTGTCATTTAGGATTTTCCTCACATCCAAGGCCAGGCTGGATGGGGACTGGAACAACCTGGGACAGTGGAAGGTGTCCCCAAGCTGGGAGTGGCACTGGATGGGCTTTAAGGTCCCTTCCCACCCAAAGCAGTGTCGGATTCTGATTTAAAATCTTGTCCTTCCCATGGAACAGCCTGAAGGTGTCCCAGGCTGCCCTGGGATGGGCAGGATGGGCAGGGCAGAGGGCTGGGACAGGGAATGCAGCCCTGGGAACGCTGCCTGCTCACCGTGCTGGGTGAAGAGGTCACTGTGCACAATCTCAATGAGGCAGTAGAGCTTCTGGATGGTCAGTCTGCTCACGGGCACGTTCAGGATGAACTCTGTGAAGAGCTTGCTGCACACACAGGGAAAGCAAAAACCCATTAAATTCCCCCCTCCAAAAGCATGGAAAATAAAGGACCAGACACACAGCTTCGTGCTTTTGGATGAGCAAACTCCATTGTTTAGAGGTTTGGTGGTTTCTTTTTTTTGGTGTTTGTTTTTTTGGTGTTTGTGGGTTTTTTTTGGTGTTTGTTTGGTTTTTTTGTTTGTTTGGTGTTTTTGTTTTTTTGGTTTTTTTTTTGGTTGTTGTTGTTGTTGTTTTGTTTTTTTTGGGTTTGTGGGTTTTTTTTTTTTTTTTTTTTTTTTTTTTTTTTTTTTTTTTTTTTTTTTTTTTTTTTTTTGTTTTTTTTTTTTTTTTTTTTTTTTTTTTTTTTTTTTTTTTTTTTTTTTTTTTTTTTGTGTTTTTTTTTTTTTTTTGTTTTTTTGGTTTTTTTTTTTTTTTTTTTTTTTTTGTTTGTTTGTTTGGTTTGTTTTTTTTTTAAATCGACCCAAAACTCAGAGAAATGTGAGTAGTTCTAACAGATTTTTTTAATTTTCAATGTCGTTTTTTTTGTCCCTTCCCTTTTATCTCACTTTTAGGCTCTTCTTCCATGCTTCAACTCAGGGTTTTAGGTGTTAGATTTTCCTCACCTGTGGTTCTCTTCAATGAGTACATTTTTGATGATGGATACCAAAATGAAGTGATAATTAACATTGTAAGCAACCAATGAAAAATTTAGTAATTAAAAAAAACCCAGAAATTGACATTTTAGGATCCGGTGCCATCACACTCATCTGCTGAGCTCCCACCTAATACTGACAAGACTTTTCAATTATTTTACATCCCTACCTAAAATCTTGAGCTCTCTACTTTTCCTTTTGAGACTTAACTTTTAATTAGAAGTCAACCTCAATTTAAATACTGTTGGTATTTATTTGCAATTTTTCTTGGTAATACCAAGAAAAAAAATGTAGTATTTGGGGTAAAAACAGGCCAAGTCCTGCATTTTCCTTTTTCTTTTCACTGAAATTTTGCTGTCACATACCAGAATTATTATTTAGTCCAGAAACTCTACAAATCTGTACTTGCTAAGCCCAGGGAAGTGTAGATGTGAAACATTTCACAGCCCAGGCAAGCAGAAGATAAATTCCAGGTTCCTCAGGCCACTGGAATGTTAGAGTAAGATTATATTTATTTATTTTACTCCTACTCTATCTCTTTTTCAAGACCACAGAAATTAAACTAGACAAAATTTAGAAGGGTTTGTGCAGTAAAATTAGATTTAATTTTTTTTAATTTGCAACAGCACCATGAAAAGTAAAATTATATTTTGCTTCTTTAAGCTAAAAGTTCTCCTGAAATACCAGTTTTTATTTGGTTTTTCTACTGCTTTTTTTTTCCTTAATCATCATCTGATTCTCTTTTTTATTTACTAACAACACTGCAGTGTTTATGAGCTACTGAGACATCGATCCAGCAACAGGATTCACTGAATTATTTATTATTTTATTATTTACATGAAATTTAGACTTCAAAGAGTGAAGCATCATGGTCCAGCTTGAGTTTTGATGGCAGCTGATTGATAATTCTTGCTGTATCATTTATACTGTAAAATTTGTCAAGTATTTCTTACTTTTTTTTTTTTAAAAAACAGGCCCTTTAGGTAAGCCTTAATAATATCTGCAAGGGAAAAAAAAAAAAAAAGAGTAATAAAACCTATGTGATAAAACTCCTCAGGTGAAATATATTTCATTGTCCCAGTATACACTTTTAAATATTTTTATATCTTTACAGCATATATAAAGTATTAATATATAAAAATATATACATATATAGAGTATGGTTTTTATATTTATATGTATTTTACATGGATTTTTTATGCTTTATATATTTGTGTGTATATTTTATATCTATATATATCTTTATTTATAAAGACTTATACAAAATTAACACTCCACACTTAATTACCTCTACTCACCTGAGTTCCTTTGGATCAAACACTAATTTCACATCATTGACAATTGCTGGCAAATATTTAAGTGCTGCCCCCTAAAAGAAAAAAAAAAAACCAAAAAAACCAAATTAACAAAATTAATGTGATTAAAGGTGATGCAAAGACTGCAAGAAGAGAATCAGACACGAGGAGGTGGCTTTGGTTCCACCATTTTCTGTGATACCTCAGCTGAAACTCAACAAAAATTAAAATTTTCAACTGATTTAAAAGACAGCAGAAGCATGAAATGTTCATAAACTGGGGAAATTTACACTAAAATTAGAGATTTATAAGTGCCTTCCAACATTTTATAGAAACCTTTTGCTTCCTCTAATCCCTTTATCCCCAGCTTCTGTCGAGCACTTTCCCATCCTCCTCCTCAGCCACGCTGGAGTTGTTTGGGTTTAATTTTCACTCCACTACTTAAAAATTAAACAAAAAGGCCTAATTAGCATTTTTGCCCTGCAGTAAATTCTTGGTAGCCACTCATGAAGCCGTGGCTCTTCCCAATTCCCCTTGAACTTGCAGCTGCCACTGCACAGCACATGAAAGAGCTCCGAAGATACAAACAGATGTTTAATATTTTAACTGTTTGTAGGAATTTTGACTCATTTTCTCTTTTTCTTAGGAACAATTCGTAGTTCTTGCATGCACTGAGCACCAGAGTAGGAAGAAACCTCAAAAATTGAAATTACAGAACAGCCAGACTCACCTGCATTGCCTTTGTGTTCTATTGATTAAAGCAAATGGTTTGATTGCAGGTGTATTTTTGTCTGAAGAGAGGCAGGGTTAGATGGAATTTTGGGAAGGAATTGGTGGTGGGGAAGAGCTGGGATGGAATTCCCAGATTTGCTGTGGCTGCCCCTGGATCCCTGGAGATGTCCAAAGCCAGCTTGGAGCACCCTGGGACAGTGGAAGGTGTCCCTGCCCATGGCAAGGGTGGGATGGGATGAATTTTAAGATTTCTCCAACCCAATCCCCTCTGATTCTGTGACGTGAGAAGTGACTGTAATTTACACCCCCTAGTCTGGACACAGTGGTTTCTACAGGTAGAAAAGCCACAGTCTTGAGGAGTAAACACAAACCCACTCCTTTATTTCCAAGAACTCCCCTTTCCTGCCACAACCCCTGTCATCCCAAACCCAACTCCACGGCTCTTGAAAGTGAGAACTCAATGCTTTGATGCCACCCAAGGAGAGCTTCCAGCAGCCACCACGGCTCCACCCCTCCCCAAAGGGAACCCCCCACCTGTCCAAGGGTTGGATGCAGATTGCAGAGCAGGTCTCCTCCAGAATCCACTGAAGGTGTCAAGCTGGACCATCAAACACCTGCCTGAGGCACCCCTGAGCTGGGCACCCTGGAATTCTGCAAGTGCTGCTGGGATGGATGAGGGCTCTAATGACCAAGTTAGGAACCGCAGGCAGCAACTGGGGTTTATTTGCTGATCATTCACATGCACAGAGCCATAAATGTTTAGTAACACATCTTAAAAGAGAGCTTGCATTTTATATCTTGAATTAAAATTTCACACCCGGCGTAAAAATTAACACTTGAATGGCTTCCATGAACTACTGTGGGGTAAAATTATTTACAGCAGCCATTTACAGCTTGGAGCTGCAACAATTAGCAGCAACTGAGGGTCTAGTTTATGGACAAAGCAATTAAAGTTTAATTCTGGAGATTTAAAGAAGATTGTGGAAGTATATTTCCCAATTTCCCACCTCAGCTGGCTCGATTTTGTAACAAGATGATCAGACCAGGAGGCTGTGCAGCCCCATGATTAAATCTCTATCTGTCTATAAGCCAAAGGGCTACTAAAATAATTTTTTTATTGGTATTAAATCACATAAAAGAGCAGAGCTCTCACTGTAGATCTTACTCTGTTCAAGCTACTGCTGAAGTAGATTTTGTGTGAGCAGGAGCTCCATTGCAGTGCTGGTTATTCCCAAGATACTGCAATGCATAAATGAGGAATATGAAATTCAGCAGATAAAAAAACCTCCCACTCTTCTCTTCTCATATAACATCAGCAAAAAACAAATAAGCATCTGGTCTGGGGTTTTGTTTTTTTCCCCCTCCCATTTAAAGAAATGAAATTAATTACTTTTCACTCCTGATCAGCACTGGACAAAGGTTCCAATTCCTCAATTCCACAAGAAGCACATGGCAAACTAAGCCAAAATCTTAATTCCGCGATTACACAGGGATGCCTTAAACACTTGAAAATTCCAACCAGCATTAAAAAACCACAGTAGTGAGGAACCTTCACGTTCAATCAAACAGGTTTTTTAGCAGTAATTTCCCTGTGATCACACGAGATGCACACCCAAAGCTGGCAAGATCAGTATCACACACACACACACAATAATTACACACAGCTTCCAGCTGGGCTGCAATCAAAATGGGACTGCCCAAAGGGGCTTCTCTCTGGGCAAAACGAGTGACAAATTATCCCCACCCTCACCAAGTTCCAAAAATCAGTCATTTCCAGTACTACAAAGCACACAAATAAAGCAGCAAAAGGGGAAGGATGAAAAGGAGTGAAAGCAGCAATGAGCCAGTGTATGGTATGAATAATGGATGTATTCTCCCTGAGCTGAATTTCCTCACACTCACTGTTCTGTTGGCTTTGGGGTGTCATTGGGATTTTGGGGGTTTTTTTTGTCCAGGCTGTGATTCACATGGCTCAGCACGACATCAGCAAGGCCACAGAGCATTCTCAATGTTGTGGCTCATCCTCTACATCCCAACCACACAAATATTCATTGATTTCCAGTTCATGGACACCTTATCTGTGTGTAAAAGGAATTGTTTCACAGAAAGTATGGGAAGAACCATGAGCTGACACTCCCTCCACACAGGAGCTGCCAAGAGAAGCCACGGAGCTGCTCAGAGCCTCAAGGATACCTTTCAAAACTGTGAAAATGATGATTAACTGGGCCAAGAAACACAACTCACTTAGTGAAAATAATCAGGGCCAGGAAAGCCAAAGCTTTGCCTTAAATGGAATAAATTAAGCAATAATTGATGGCCACAGCTCACTGCACAGCCAATGCAGGGGATGGCAATTCCCAGGATTTATCCTTCCATGGACTAATTACAACTTATTCCCTAAATCATCCCAACCAGCTCTGTCTGAAGCAGGACCCTTTGCAACCTTTGAGATAAATTCATTGATGGGCTTCTAATGACTTCACAGCTAATTGTGTTCTAAACTTGCCCAAAGCTGGCAGTGAAATGACCTTCGTGTGGAAGGCACAAACTCAGTGCTGGTATTAAAAGATCATTTGAGGGGAAAAAAACCCCTTCAAACATGGTAAAAAAGGCTAGAATAAATAAGATCAGGAGCAATGGAATTGATACTCCCAAGAGTGATCCCTCTGAACATCAATTGACTTCACAGCTAATTGTGCTCTCCTAAAACTGTCCACAGCTGGCAGTGAAATCACCTTCATGTGGAAGGAACAAACTCAGTGTTGGTATCAAAAGATCATTTGAGGAAAAAAAACCCCTTCAAATGTGGTAAAAAAGCCAGAATAAATAAAATCAGGAGCAATGGAATTGTTGTTCCCAACAGTGGCATCAATGAAGAGTCCCCTGCACTGCCGACTCTTTTTTTTCCTCACTGAGAGTTCATTTCCAGACAGGTTTAATGAGACAAAAATGGGTAAAGAATGGGATCTACCAAGAGGAGAATGAGCACGTTGCCCAGATCTGAAATTTCAAGGAGTTTCCATGACTAAAAGTTTATCTGAATTATTTATCTCGATTCTTTTCTGGGTGGGGAAAACCTCAAACCTCAAAATAAAAAACTTGACTTTGACACTCTTAAATAAGAGCAAACATTTATTTACTGGGACAGAGAGAGTCCCAACTCCTAAAACTACCAGGAGGAGCTGCTTTTCAAGGAAATTTCTCAAGTTTTTAATTTCTTCACAAAAGGGATGGGAGGACAAGTAAAAGCCTTTCCTTTGTGTCATCAGGCAAATAAAAGCACATTAAAATGTGACAGGGCAACCTTGCCAAGCACCTTAGAGTATTTCTGATACAATTTTGGTTAACAGAAAGAAAAAGAGTTTTACTCATTTACTTTTGTTTGTTACACAATTGAAAATATGGAGAGACCTCTTAACACAAAAGTGAAATTGCCTCTATGATAAATAAAGCAGTCACTGATGAGTGAAAAGAAAGCAGGACAGAAAAGGAATCTTGCAACAATGGAAAATGAGCCCATTCTTGGGTTTATAAATTGAATGACAAAAAAAAAAGTGTCACAAAAGCTTCTTTGCAGTAGCTGTTAAAAAAAAAAAAAACTAACTTAAGGTTGTCATTAGATTGACCAAATGACATTTGCAAAGTATTAAACAAAATCTATTTCGAGTAGAACACCACAGCTTTTTTCTGGGGTTTAAGTTCAGCTCTTTGTAGTCCATAAAAGCAAAAAAAAATTCCTTAATTTAAAACTGTCATTTTTCCAAAGCCATTCATTTCCATCAGCCCGCCTGGCCTCCAAATTAAGCACAAAAACTCTGTGCCAAACACGGGATATTCTTCTGAACTCTTTTGTTTGACAAAGTAATAAATTTGTTTTACCTGACTCCATTTGAACATTATTTTAATGTTAATTTTCATCTTCTGTGTCATTCTACACAAAGCACCTCCCTTCCACCCCAGCATTATCTCAGTGCCATTCCATTAAACTCATCCAAACCAAACTAAGCCCAGTCAGCAGCTGAATAAAACAATACCCAGGAACACCTAAACTCTATTTTAGATTTGCCCCAGCCTAGAGCAGTTATTCAGCCCACAAACCAAAGCAGTTTTTATCCCAGTTGCAAAGCAGCACCTTTGGCACTAAATCCTGTGTGTGAAAACAGCCCAAATTCCATGTGAAACAACGGCCCCAAACTCGGTGCAAAAGCAGCCCCAAACTCGGTGCAAAAGCAGCCCCAAACTCCGCCCCAAAAACGGCCCCAAACTCCGCCCCAAAAACAGCCCCAAACTCCGCCCCAAAAACGGCCCCAAACTCCGCCCCAAAAGCGGCCCCAAACTTCGCCCCAAAAGCGGCCCCAAACTCCGCCCCAAAAGCGGCCCCAATTAAACGTGAAACACAGCCCAAATTCTGTGAGAAACACAGCCCAAATTCTAATCACAAATGAATATTTTTCTGGAGATATTTCCCACGTGGATTCTAAGAGCCCCAAAAGCCTCAGCCCACAGTTGCATTTTGTTACTGAGCTGGTTTTTGGTGATGGTTATTAACAATTCCAGCAGCTGGAAAAGCCCTGCAGATTAACACAGATCTCTTGTTTTCTTCTCAGACACCTTGTCACAGATTTCCCTGCCTTATTTAAATACTTTTAGGTGGCTTTAAGAATAAATGTTGAACATTAAAGTAGAGAGTGGACACTCAGAAATGTCTAAAAAGTGAGCAGGATTATTAAGAACCCACAGACACAGAAAAATTCACATTAAAAAATGCTCTTATTTTCAACTCCAGCCCTCTGTGGCCACACACAGGATGATTTCCTACACACAAAGTGCTCACACTTCGTTAATTCAGGTCATTAAAAGCTCTCAGCTTGGCTTTTCCCAGCTTGAACAAAAAATCTTGAAGAAAATCAGAACAGCCAATATCAGAGGGGCCCTGCTGAGAAGGGTCCAAGCTCCCTCCACTCCAGGAGGAGCTTCTCTGCTTCCCAAGAGATGCAGGAAAACTTGACTAAGGAATATCTGCATTTTTATCCATACTTGAAACATCAGTCTCAGGCTTCAGCAGGAGAAGGTTAAGGAAATAATTATCATGCACCAATTAGCACAAAAGAGGAATAAACCCAGGAAGGCTCAGTACACTTGTAACCATTAAAAATGCATGCACACACCAAGTGCTGCTCACCTTATTTCATCAGGTTGAACTCTTCAAGTCAAAAGTGATGCTTGGAAAATAAACTGCAATCTCCCCTTCCCAAATTATTGCTGCCATTGCCACTCATCATAAGAGGAGAATTTTTGTTACTGAGAGAGCAACCACACCATCTGTCAGCTCAAATCACTACTTGGATTTCCCTCTCCAGCTTGGACAACCCCCCCTCACACTTGAAAAAATTGGAAAAGGCAGCCCTGAAATGTCTGTCCCCACTGCAGNTGTTTTATATATATATATATATATAAAAATATATATAAACCCTATAAATTCTCACTGCCCAAGAATACCTGAATATCCATAATCCTTAAAGAGGTACAAATTCCAAGCCTCTTTGTGCTCTACAACCTTAAATCCTTGTACAATTCAGAGAGTTTTCTTTTGAGGAAACATTTTTTTTTCCCACATGTACCCAAAGCCTTGAAAAATTCAAATTAAAAAAAAAAGAAAAAAAAAGAAAAAAAGAAGCAATTCAAATGCAAAATATTAAATAACTGANACGGCCCCAAACTCGGTGCAAAAGCAGCCCCAAACTCGGTGCAAAAGCAGCCCCAAACTCCGCCCCAAAAACGGCCCCAAACTCCGCCCCAAAAACAGCCCCAAACTCCGCCCCAAAAACGGCCCCAAACTCCGCCCCAAAAGCGGCCCCAAACTTCGCCCCAAAAGCGGCCCCAAACTCCGCCCCAAAAGCGGCCCCAATTAAACGTGAAACACAGCCCAAATTCTGTGAGAAACACAGCCCAAATTCTAATCACAAATGAATATTTTTCTGGAGATATTTCCCACGTGGATTCTAAGAGCCCCAAAAGCCTCAGCCCACAGTTGCATTTTGTTACTGAGCTGGTTTTTGGTGATGGTTATTAACAATTCCAGCAGCTGGAAAAGCCCTGCAGATTAACACAGATCTCTTGTTTTCTTCTCAGACACCTTGTCACAGATTTCCCTGCCTTATTTAAATACTTTTAGGTGGCTTTAAGAATAAATGTTGAACATTAAAGTAGAGAGTGGACACTCAGAAATGTCTAAAAAGTGAGCAGGATTATTAAGAACCCACAGACACAGAAAAATTCACATTAAAAAATGCTCTTATTTTCAACTCCAGCCCTCTGTGGCCACACACAGGATGATTTCCTACACACAAAGTGCTCACACTTCGTTAATTCAGGTCATTAAAAGCTCTCAGCTTGGCTTTTCCCAGCTTGAACAAAAAATCTTGAAGAAAATCAGAACAGCCAATATCAGAGGGGCCCTGCTGAGAAGGGTCCAAGCTCCCTCCACTACAGGAGGAGCTTCTCTGCTTCCCAAGAGATGCAGGAAAACTTGACTAAGGAATATCTGCATTTTTATCCATACTTGAAACATCAGTCTCAGGCTTCAGCAGGAGAAGGTTAAGGAAATAATTATCATGCACCAATTAGCACAAAAGAGGAATAAACCCAGGAAGGCTCAGTACACTTGTAACCATTAAAAATGCATGCACACACCAAGTGCTGCTCACCTTATTTCATCAGGTTGAACTCTTCAAGTCAAAAGTGATGCTTGGAAAATAAACTGCAATCTCCCCTTCCCAAATTATTGCTGCCATTGCCACTCATCATAAGAGGAGAATTTTTGTTACTGAGAGAGCAACCACACCATCTGTCAGCTCAAATCACTACTTGGATTTCCCTCTCCAGCTTGGACAACCCCCCCTCACACTTGAAAAAATTGGAAAAGGCAGCCCTGAAATGTCTGTCCCCACTGCAGACAACACTGACATACAAAAAAAAGCCCTAAAAATGTTATTTCATTAACTAAAAAAACCTCATTTTTTTGTGTTGTTTTGAACATAGTAATTTTTACCAGTTCACCTTCCCAAATTCAAATTTACAGGACTGATCACAGCCTGGGATGAAAGTGAGTTTTGAGCATTCTTGCCCTTCAACATTTTAATTCCAACATATCTGAGTATATAAAAGGCAAAAGAAGTAAAAGGTATAAGCACCAGTAAAGTGCTTTAAGAGGTTTAAGTGCTAGTAAAGCTCTGCTCAGACCATATTCCAAGATTATATGGAATTTTACCTATTTATTGCAAAAAATCCATGGCTGAAGTACTACCAGTCAAATTTAAAATAACCCTTTGATAATGTTTTATATATATATATATATATAAAAATATATATAAACCCTATAAATTCTCACTGCCCAAGAATACCTGAATATCCATAATCCTTAAAGAGGTACAAATTCCAAGCCTCTTTGTGCTCTACAACCTTAAATCCTTGTACAATTCAGAGAGTTTTCTTTTGAGGAAACATTTTTTTTTCCCACATGTACCCAAAGCCTTGAAAAATTCAAATTAAAAAAAAAAGAAAAAAAAAGAAAAAAAGAAGCAATTCAAATGCAAAATATTAAATAACTGAAGACCTCCAGTCAACAACAGCTCATCAGCTTCCACAAGGACATAAATATTTGAATAGATAAAGAGGAATTCTTGCTAAGAACACAAGATTGCAGTCATCCATTCTGTGTCAGCTTGAAGGCTACTCTCCCAACACATAGAGAAAAAAAATCCAGTATATCCAGCCCAAAAAAGTTGGGAACATCTCAGAGAAAACTTCCAGTGGCAGCTCTACTCCATGGTGATAAACTATCAAGGAAGATTCCAGATTTTGCAAGGAGAAATGGAAAAACTGGGTGTGAAAGAAGCATCTGCCTCGTTTAATGTAAAGCACCTGAATTTTCTGTGTAGGTCTTTGCAACTTCTTCTCTCTCTCAAAACACATTTACTTTATTTTGATTTATTTAGCTTCCCCAATATTCATAAAAATCATTGAAAAAGCCTAAGAACTGCTACTGCAAGATCTGCTCATCTTCCTACACAACACGGGGGACTTATTTGTTTAAAATCACTGGTTTTCCACAAAATTTCAGCAAAGAATCCAACAGCACAAGAACTCCAGACTGGTTTGGGTTGGGAGAGACTCAAAGATCACCTTTTTCCACCTCTGCCATGGGCAGGGACAGCTCCCACTGTCCCAGGCTGCTCCAGCCTGACCTTGGCCACTGCCAGGGATCCAGGGGCAGCCACAGCAAAGCTGGCAATTCCAGCCCAGCTCCTCCCCACCCTCACAGGGAAAAATTCCTGCCCAAAATCCCATCCAGCCCTGCCCTCTGCCAGTGGGAAGCCATTCCCTGTGTCCTGTCTCTCCATCCCTTGTTCCCAGTCCCTCTCCAGCTCTCCTGGAGCCCCTTTAGGCCCTGCAAGGGGCTCTGAGCTCTCCCTGGATCCATCTCCTCTCCAGGTGAGCATTCCCAGCTCTCCCAGCCTGGCTCCATGGGAGGGATGCTCCAGCCCTTGGGGCAGCCCAGTGCCCTCAGGATCAGCCCCTGTGCCCAGCCCTGGTGTGCCCAGCCCAGAGCCAGGTCCCCAGCTGTGCCCTCAGGAGACCCAGCTGCACTTCCTGGGCTCCCTTCCCCTCCTGGCTGTCCCAGGCTCCCCCAGAGGCTGCATCCAGCACATCCCTGGGCCTGAGCTCTGTCCCCTCTCCTGCGCCCTGGCTGCCTCCACAACCCCCTGGAACAACAAACTTCAGAAAAGATAAATAATTCCCTTACTTCCTTTAAACTCCCTTTCCAACCATGTCAGCAAGTACAAATCCCAGAGCAGAGGAAATTAGTGTTTCCCCTGCTGGGAAGGAGCAGCACTCCCAATCCTGGTTCTCTACACCCCCTGAACCCCTTCCTGAGGTTTGGAACCAGCACAGCACCCAACATGCCAGAAGTAGCTGCCCCAAGGCTCTGTGACAGCAGGGTGACAGCCCTGCCACCCCTTCTCACCCCCCAAACCCTGCTGCTTCCCCTGCCACTGCTGCTGGAGCTGATGGCTCTGAGGAGCTGCCACTGGTGACTCCAAGGTGTCCTGCCCAAAGTGCCAGCCCCCAGTGGGGCACCCTGCAGGGATTCACTCACTCACACACCTGCCCACCCTGCAGCTCACCCTGCAGCCCCCTCTCCACCAGCACAGACTGAGGTACAACCCAGTCGCTGCTGGAGATGCTGAATGAGGCCTTTAATGTCACCCCCCCAGTGTCACTGACACCTGCCAGCACTCCTGCAGCTCTGCCAGGCAGGGTCCACAGAATCCACACTCACTCTCTCCTAAAAGCCCACATTTACCCACCCATTCAACAGCTTTGTTCTCTGGAACAGAGCACTCATTTCTGCCCAGTGCAGGATCCATAGAATCTACACTCACTCACTCCTAAAAGCCCACATTTATCCACCCACTCAATACTTTTGTTCTCTGGAGCAGAGCATACACTTCTGCCTAGTGTAGGATCCACAGAATCCACACTCACTCTCCAAAAAAACCCCACATTTATCCACCTATTCAGTAGTTTTGTTCTCTGGAACAGAAGCCCTCATTTCTGCCTAATGCAGGATGCACAGAATCCACACTCACTCTCTCCAGAAACCACCACTTTTATCCACCCATTCAATAGTTTTGTTCTCTGGAACAGAGCACTCATTTCTGCCCAGTGTAGGATCCACAGAATCCACACTTCACTCTCTCCAAAAAAACCCACATTTATCCACCTTTTCAACATTTTTCTTCTCTGGAACTCATTTCTGCCTAGTGCAGGATGCACAGAATCCACACTCACTCCTCTCTCCACATTTATCCACCTATTCAATAGTCTTGTTTTTTGGAACAGAGTATTTCTGCTGAGTGCAGGATGCACAGAATCCACACTCACTCTCTCCAAAAAACCCCACATTTATCCACCTATTCAGTAGTTTTGTTCTCTGGAACAGAGCACTCATTTCTGCCCAGTGCTCACACTGCAGAGCTCCAGTGGATACCTGAACATCATAACAGCAATTTCACCAACTGCAAAAAGCCAATAGAAACAATTTTGTGTTCTAAGAGCTCAGTAATTAGAGTCCAGAGGAGATGAAAGCAATAAATAATGAATGAAAGGCTGTCAAGGCTTCTGAAAGGCATCCTCAAAGCACACTTAGCCCCACCCTGGCTCATCCCTCAGAGCTTCATCTGCCACCCCTCAAACACAGACAGGAGCTGTGCTCTCCCCAAATCTGCACAGTTCTGCACCTGACCCAGCACAGCCACAGCTGCAGGGTGAACTCTCCAGTTCTCACCAGGAAGTTTTCCTTCCTGCATCTCAGGTGAACACAACCAAATCCATTTTTTAGCTGTTTTTTTTTTTTTTTCCTCCCCTCTAAGGTATAAATTGTTAAAGAAAAAAGCTCATGTTCACCTGCCTTCGTGAAGCAGGCCCTGCAAAGGAGTCTCAGGAAAAGAAATCTCACATTCCACTCCTGTAATCTGCAAACTCCCTGTTTGTAAAAGCCCAGATAGCACAGACTCCAACTCCCCATTTCCATTCAGGAGAGATGCTTTGGCAATGAAATGAAAATACAGCTTTCTTGAAACATGTAATATCCCTATTTTGTTATCAGATGATACAGTCTCAGCCTCTCTGCTTAAAATATTCCACCTCAGCTGCTTTATCCCCACTATCTCTTTCTGCTGTGTGCTCAGCATGGCTTGAGGAGCCCCAGAGCTCAGCTACAAAGGACTGAGGGCTTTGACTCAGGACTTTTGCAGCTGAATTTCTCCAGGAACCTCTTCCACTGGCTCAGGGATTTCCCACTGTCTGTCTCTGCAACCACCTGAGCAGGAAGAGTCCAACTGTCCCCAAATTCTACCCCAAATCTCAGCCCCTTGATCATCTCTCAATGGCTTCAGCAGGGTTGGGTCAGGAGTTCCATCTTTTTATAAATTCCAGTTGCAAGCACAAGAAGTTCAAGGTGCAGCTTATCAAACACACATTTAGGGCAGTCTCTGTAGTTTTCCATGATGAAAAAGATCCACTGACTTTTGTATCCAGCCTCCTCTGGATCCTAAAATCTGCAACCCTATAATTCAGTGCTTTTGCTCTTTGATATCAGCACCATTTGGGGCACAGATCCCACTCCCAATTCCACGAGCCAATGTCAGCAAAAGCAGATGCTGTTTGTAAAGGGACACAAAAAAGAAGGATAAGGGATGAAAGGTGGAATTTGCAGTCTCACTCACTACTGATTTTCCCTTTAAAGTATGTACTTTGGCTTCAGAGACTACACTGAAGCTCCTGAACAGCCTCAGATATAAATAAATGCTTTAAAATATGAGGATCTACATTGTCTTCAGCATCTTCAATATAATGCTTTAAAAACACCTTAACTTTAAGGTTATACAAGTTAAAGAAGCCAAATATCACTGAATCCAAATCAAGTTACCTTCTAAAAATAAAAGTGAGGGTTTTGAAGCAATTAGAGGTTGAACGCTATTACCTTGGATGTCTTTTCCAACTTAATTGATTCCAGGATTCCATAAATTTACTTGTTTGAACAAAGTTCTCTACACAGTCACAAAAACCCTTCAGCAGAAGCACCAAGTGTTAACCTTGCTTGAAGTACAACCAGCTTTTAGGCACAAACACAAACAAATACTTCACTGACTGCCTTGTTGTGGTTTAGGATGCAAATGTGGAGATCTGGAAAGCACAAACCTTCACTATGACAGTCTGATCAGAGTTGCTGCTCATCATCTCATTGATGGACTTGAAGAGCTGCAGCAGAGACTCCCTGAAGTCTGCTTCTCCTTTGTTTTCATACAGCCTGAAAAAGAATTAGCTTCCATCAGCACAAACCACAATGGAAATACTGTTTTAAAAAGTCTGGGGGGTTTTGACAATCAAATGACAGATGGCCATTTGTTGTCATATATTTTTTCAAGAATTTCTACAATTTTCTTCACCAAACCAAGAGCTTTCTTCCACAAAAACAAAAACAAACCAAACCCTCAAGACAAGACAGACTGGCCAGGCTGGGCCAGCAGGAAGAAGGGATTTTTACTGTAAGTTTTTTTATGTGAAATGCCAGATCCAGCAGTGCTGTTCCAGTCTCTGGTGAGTCCCTGAGCAGTGACCCAGTTCCCTGTGCCCTGGGACAGCCTCCCCACCCTGCAGATGTCTGGCAGGACCCTTGCCAGGCAGTTCTGTGCTGATGAAGCCAGAAAGCAGCCAGACAACTTGCCAGCAATCATTAAAATCCACAAGTGGCCTAAGGTGAGTGACCTTAAACTCTGGGAAAGAATGAAAGAAAAAAAAAAGCCTATCTACCCTCTTTTTGCTAAAAATTTTTTTTTTTTTTTTTTTTCTGTGGGAAGAAAACACTGAGGTTAAATTGTGTTTCAGCACTAATTTCAGGCTCAGTTTCCCATGGAGTCAGCACAGCTGACACAGGAATGACTCAGCCCCAGCTCAGCTCCAGGAGAAAGGTCCCTGTGCCTTCAGGGAGATGCCTCAGAGCTGAGCTGCCCACTGGGACCTCCCTCCCTCTCAGATGCTTTCAGGGGGTAAAAACTGCACAGAGACACCTGAGCAACTCCAAAGGCCAAAAAAATACAGCCAAGGTGAAGAACTTGGGCCACTGGTACAATGAGTGTTCCTGGAATTCTCTGGAGTGTTTTGAATGCAGAACCAGCCCTGTTTCAGGTGTAGAATGGCAAAATCCTCACTGGAAAACAAGGGGGGGAAGAGCACTGGCTCCACATCTTCCTTGAAAACTTTCCCTTCCTTGGGCAGCACGTGGGACTCACCTACAGCAGGGTTATTCCAAACCCAAAGGGAACTGGAATCCAGATTAAATCCAAGCAGGGGGAGTTACAAACATCACATGGGACTTGCAGGCCAGGCTGGACAGGGCTTTCAGCACCCTGGGATGGTGGGAGGTGTCCCTGCCCATGGCAGGGGTGGAATGGGATGAGTTTAAAATCCCTTCCCACCCCAACCATTCCATGAGTCCTTCCCTCAGTAAAATCCCATCCTTGCCCAGTCAGCTTTGATGCCTCCAAGAGCCTCATCCAACAACAGCTGGGCTTCCAAGGCCCTCCCCTGGTTTCCTCTGGCTCTGATCCCCCCAAACACCTGGCACCAAGACCCTCAGAGCAGCTTCCAAGCAAGAGTTAAATTCCCTTTTACTTTCCTCCACTTTCTCCTGGAATTAAACCCAGTAGGAAGGTCTCGAATGGAGCCTAAAGCACAGAAAGAGAATCTCACCCAGGAATTTTCCACATATAATCATTGTACAATTTCTTCATGTTCCAAGATCACAGAATCATGGAATGATTTGGGTTGGAAAGGGATTTTAAAGCTCATCCCATTCCACCCCCTGCCATGGGCAGGGACAGCTCCCACTGTCCCAGGCTGCTCCAGCCTGGCCTTGGGCACTGCCAGGGATCCAGGGGCAGCCACAGCAAATCTGGGCACCCTGTGCCAGGGCCTGCCCACCCTCCCAGGGGGGAATTTCCTCCCAATATCCAATCTAAAGCTACATCATGATGGATCACATATTACAGATGGAAACAGGCTTTTCCTGGGATAAACATGGAGTTCAGGATGTTCCTGCTGCTTTATACTGAACTTAATGTGTATCATTTTTAATGCTGTGCTCATAAACCTTTGGAAAGCCCAGATATGAAAGAAAAGTTTATTTTAACCTGGACACAGAGGAAATGAATGCTACAGGAAAAAAAAAAAACAAACCACTAAATTGTGTTATTCTGCTGTGCACACTTCTATTCTCCTTTTAGGCTAAAACTAAGGGTTATGCAGGACAAAAAAACTTGTTAAGTTTCCATTTCCATAATGGATTTCAGTGTCCCCCTGAACAGATTAGAGAGGTGAAACTTATAGCAACAGAAAGAGTAACTAAACCTGACAGCCCAATAAATCAAAGTGCTTCAGACAAAAAGCTCTGCCTTTCAAAAAGGAAGTTGTAATAAAAATAAACAAGTTAGTCACAAATGTGTTCCTACTGTCAGTTAATAACATCTATTTATTTAATAAACCTGATAAAGCACAAAAACTCTGCAGCTTTGAGAAAGCCAGGTTTACACCAGGTTGGCCCTTCCAGCAGTGCCTGGAGGATTTTAAGGCTGGAGTAAATACTCCACAAGCACTTGGATCATTACTGAGGAAATCAAAGATATTTCCAAGGGTCACTTGTAATATTTTGCCTTTATCAAACTTTGCTGGAGTGAACAAATAGATGTGCCACCAGGCTTTAAATAGATAAACTTGCATGGATTTATCCAGAACTGAACTGCTAAAATGCTCCATCCATCCAGGCCACCACCCTCTTCCTGAAGTTAAAAATATGCCATATTTTGGAATAAAGGCTTCAGCTTGCTGCTTGTGATTCCTCAGTGGAGCAGCAGCAATCACTCCAAGCCCTGCCACACTCCTGCATTTTAATCACTGCAAATCACACCCCCAAGGCAGGGGTTCAGTCCTGCAGCAGAACAAATCACAGGCTCTTTCAGCATTCAGTAATTTTGCTGATTAATCCCTTGGCATGGAGAGCTGGGTCTTCCCAACACTGAATTTGTGCTTCCCACAAGGAAATCCCATGGCCAGTCCTAGAGGGTCAGATTGTCTGTAAATTGAATCTGCAGCCAGAGGGAATTCCTTTTTTTTTTTCTGTTTTCAAGTGATTTGTAGGGCCTGCTCCAGGCTCAGTGACATTCAGTATTTTATGAATCTCACAGCAGAGCTCCTACAGAAATAAATTCCAAGCCCTAAATTAGAAAAAAGGGTGGTGGAGATGGTAACTGAAGAGCTCAACATAAATCCCTTGTAATAAGGTTGTTACCACTGCTAACAAGCACTAAAAGGACTCTATCTAAGGGAAGAAGATCTCATCAGCCTGGTTCATAACTTTTGGACCATTTTGTGTATAAAACACAATCCAGCTACAGAAGTTTCCCCAAACAGTGCCAAGCTTTAATTGTTCAGAGACCTAAAACCTCATGATTTTAGCAATTTCCTGCTCCTGAAAATACAGATCTCTGCTAAAGAGGGAAAAACCTTCTCACAGCTTCAAGTATTCCTAAAATAGTGCAATACTGAATAATTTTCACTGATGGACTGTCCCATTTTGGCAGTTTTGGGGTAATACTGGCATTGGAGGTTTAAGCACTGCCTGTACTCACTGGTTGAACAATATCCTGGAACGGACAATGAACTTGAAGATGTATTCCAAGGCTTTCATGGCTTTGAAGAGTTGATCAGTGATCCCACACTTCTCAGCATTGTCCACGTATGTTTTCAAAACCTTGGTCAGCTTTCTGTTTAAAGAGGAAAAAAACCCCACGTACAAGTTACAAATATTCTCACAGAATTTCCATTTTGAAAGGTTTAAAGAAAAATTATGTGCCCAGAGAGTTACAGAATTAATTATTCAACTCCAACTCATTGTGGTTTTGTTTTGCTGAGAAGTAGCTGTAAATTGTTCTTGAGCAAAAAAAGAAAAACCACAGACCATAACCTCATTTAACACTCAAGTAATGCAGCAAATCTTAAGAAGGCCGATTTTTCTGCTGGATATTCAGAGGGATATTCAGATTT
The DNA here is from genome assembly GCA_013400775.1 of Chaetops frenatus. Taxonomy (NCBI): domain Eukaryota; kingdom Metazoa; phylum Chordata; class Aves; order Passeriformes; family Picathartidae; genus Chaetops; species Chaetops frenatus. The sequence goes on along the minus strand of VZTR01005687.1, from coordinate 90,634 downwards.
AGGCTCTGAGAAAGATGCACCTACTAATTATAATCAGAATAATAAAAATAATTAACTACAAACATGTTGTTAGAATTAACACAAAGTATGAGCTTCTTCATTTCCCCCTTCAGAAAGATTTCCCGTGGATTTGGGGCTAAAATTTGTAAAATTTATTTCTCAAAGTACACAACAGCAGCTAGAAATCCTCTTACTCCCCCCATTTTCAAGTCTATCAAACTCGAAAGTGAAACAATTCTCAAAATAATCCCATTTCAGCTCCTTTCCTTCCAATGAATATAAATCAGGGTTTTAATGCAACCACAAGCAATTCCATTTTGAATCATCTCAGCTCCAGTGCATGATCCAACATCCCCAACTCCAAGTAAACAAGCTCCACAATATTCCCCACTAACACAGAACAGCACTGAGCTCAGAGATCCTGCAGCCTGGGGATTTCTTGGAGCAGGAGCAAACTGCCTGAGAATTTCAAGTAACCACTTCAGTATTGCCAAGGCCACTTCTCTTTGCTTCAGGGCAACAGCTGAAGGTTGGGCTTGATGATTTTGGAGCTCTTTTCCATGCTGGATGTTCTAGGAATGCAAGGAAGGGAGAGGGCAGAGATCTGTTGTGTCCATGGGGAAACTCAAGCCAGAATTGAGCTCTCCCTGCTTCTGCCTCCCTGCACTTGAGGAAGGGAAGGATTCTCTCCATGCCAACCATGGGAGGACCACCATCAGCTTCTCCTGATGAATCCAGGTGCTGCAGGATGCTCCATCCTCAGCTTTACCTGATGAATCCAGGTGCTGCAGGATGCTCCATCCTCAGCTTTACCTGATGAATCCAGGTGTTGCAGGACTCTCCATCCTCAGCTCTTTCTGAGAAATCCAGGTGCTCCAGGATTCTCCATCCTCAACTTCTCCTGAGAAATCCAGGTGCTGCAGGATGCTCCACCTTCAGCTTTTCCTCATAAATCCAGGTGCTGGAAGATTTCTCCATCCTCAGCTCTTCCTGATGAATCCAGGTGCTGGAAGATTTCTCCATCCTCAGCTTTTCCTGATGAATCCAGATGCTGCAGGATTCTCCATCCTCAACTTTTCCTGAGAAATCCAGGTGCTGCAGGATGCTCCATCCTCAGCTCTTCCTGATGAATCCAGGTGCTGGAGGATTTCTCCATCCTCAGCTTTTCCTCATAAACCCAGGTGCTGCAGGATGCTCCATCCTCTGCTCACTCCACACAGAGCTGCAACAGTGGCAGCAACTCAGTGCTCAAAATATCAAACTTGAGGCTGAAGGCTGAAATCTTCTTTGGGAATTAAAGAAATAGGAAAAGGTTCTTCTCCAGAGGGTGCTGGGTCCTGCCCAGGCTCCCCAGGGAATGGATACAGCCCCAAGAGCTCCAGGAGTTTGGACATCACTCCCACCATGGATGCCCAGGGTGGGATTGTTGGGGTGTCTGTGCAGGGCCAGGAGTTGGACTGGATGATCCTGTAGGTCCCTTCCAGCTCAGGATAATCTATGATTTTATGATTCTTCACAATTTTAAATCAATATTTTCAAACACTTTCAGGTCCCTTAATAGAGACTCTGCACCAGCAAAGGGCACCCCAGGTTTCCTGGTTTGGGTTTGCTTTCCCTTCAGCACTGCAGAGATATTTTTTCCTCCAAAGATATCCATTAGATATTTTTTCCTCCAACACTGACAGTCTAAAGCAGCAGCAAAGATTCCAACTGTCAAAAAATACTTAAGACAAGAAAAATAATGGGCCTTCTTTTGTCTTTCACTGCTTCTTCCCCACATAGACAGTGATGTGGGTAATCCAGGGTAAAATGTCATTTAATGCACAAAAAAACCCAGCATTTGAAGCTTCTTAAATGGACACGATTTCCTTCCCAATATGAGTGAGAATTGCTTTTGTTTTCCTTACAAAACAATCCCTGAAATTGTCAAATCATCCCCTTCATTACAGCACAATCAAGACTTCTCCTTGCATGTGACTGCAAGTTTTACCAATTTATTTCAAGAAAGAAACACAGACTATTCCCAGTCTTCTTCAAGACCCTTCCAAGCTCATGGGCATATTCCTAATTAAGCTACATGAACAAGTAATTAAATAAACTTACCTGGAAAAATTCTCCAATTTCCACATTAGGAAAAACAAATTTTCCAACTTACGTGTAGGCCAAGGTAGCACTGAAATGCTTCTTGATGTAGGTCTCCAAAACAGGGTTGAAATGTTGAAATTTTCTGTCAGCAATCAGTCCAATAATAAACACCTGAACAAAACCAGCATCATTGAAGTGTTATTCTCAAAAAATTCTTGAATTTTTGCCCATTCCCCTTTCTTTTCAGAGAAGACACAGTACTGACATTAAAATTTCTCTTCTGCTTCTGTCCTAAATTCTGCTATTAATCCATTAAAATTACTGAATTTTAGTGCTTCCTTATTTTCTGGGAGGATGACATGATAGAATCCAACTCCCTCTGGATATGAACCTTTAAATGTAACTTTTAAATTAAATAACCAACAGCTCAGATATTTGCCATTAATAAACTTCATTCTATCATTTACACCCCATTAATATCCACATTTCAGGCCCTTCCCACTGCAAACTCACCAAAGCATCAAACACCAAAGTGTCAAAGGTCTCACTCTCTGAGTTCTCCATCATGATGTTAAAAAGGGCATCCAGTGTATCTTGAAGAAACTACAAAGAAACAACACAGATCATCATATTTTCAAAGGAAAATTAAACTCAGATTCCACTCAGGATTCTATAGATATTTTTGCTGAAGTAAAGACATTTTAAAAGTTAGCCAAAAAAATGGAAAATCCAACATTTTTTCTTTTCAGCAAATTATTTTTTAGTGAAGTTGATTATCTGTACACACATCATCACTCCAACAGAAAAAAAAAATGAAATCAGAAATCACACCTGGCACACCTGGACAAGGACTTCAATCCGTGACAGTGCTCCAACAACAAGAATTTCCAAACTGCAGCTTCACCACACGGTCACCAGGCCCATGCATTGCTGGAAACTTGGGTGTTTCAGAGTACAAACCACACAAGCAACTGAGTCTCATGCCAAGGAAAGTGGGAGCTGAGCCATGGAAGGCACTCAGAACATTCCCTGCAGCACAGCCCCACAATTCCAGCTGGGATCACACATGCAGGCATGGGAACAGAGCCCCCAGTGCTGCCCCAGCCCCAAACCTGCACAGCAACACCTTCACTCCCCCCGCCTGGGCACCCCCATCTGTGCAACACCAGAGGAAAAGCAGATTAGTGCCAGGGGCTGCCACTCAAGCACAGGGATAAAACTTCCTAATTGCAGGAGTTTTTCCCCAGACACAGCCAGGAAATCCATGCACTGCTCAGAGATACTCATCAGTTCTGCTGGAATGGGGTTGTGTGTCTGAGCAGCTCCTTCCTCCCCCTGGCACAGCCAGACAGGGGCTCCTCCAGGGGCACAGCCAGGCTGGGTCACAGCTCAGTTTGGGTTGAGAAAGAAGGGGTTAAATGTGGATGGTTCCAGCACATCGGTGTCAAATCATCCCACAATGGTTTGGGTTGGGAGGGACCTTAAAACTCATCCAGTGCCAGCCCTGCCATGGGCAGGGACAGCTCCCACTGTCCCAGGCTGCTCCAGCCTGGCCTTGGGCACTGCCAGGGATCCAGGGGCAGCCACAGCAAAGCTGGGTGAGCACCCTGTGCCAGGGCCTGCCCACCCTCACAGGGAAGTTAAATGAAAAAAGTAGGTTTTTTCCTTGTAGATGAGACAAGGTATAGTTGGGGAAGAATATCCTAACAAGCAGAAGGAAATTGATCCCTAAATTCCAGCTACAAGAGGCATTCCCCACCCTGTGAGAGGAATGGAAAACCAGCCTGACTCTCACATCTTCCTCCTTTAAAAATGTTTAATTGTGCCATGAGTCTCCTGGATCAAGCATGATTCACCTGATCTGCTAAATCTCCAGTCAAATGTCAGGAACTAACCCCCATCCACAGCTGAATGTCAAATTCCTTAAACCAAGTGAACACAGAGCCACAGTTTGTGCTGCTGAGGATGAAAAAAACAGAAAAGCCAAAATTCTTGCAGCTGATCTTAGCCCAGTCCTGGGGAAGAGCCAGCTCATAATTTCACCAACGGGGCAAAAGGAAAACATCACCTTCTCCCAGCCTTACTCATTCCATTAAAGAAGATGTGCAAATAAAGCACATTAAAGGCTGGACTCGATGTTCTAAAGGTTGAACTCTGTGATCTTAGAGGTCTTTTCCAACCTAAATGGTTCTGTAATTCTAAATGATTCCATGGCTGCTGCCAGCTGGCAGGGAGGGAAGTGCAAAGCACAGCTCTGAGCCTTGACAGGAGAAGTTTCTCTCTTGGTCTAAGGAGAAGTTGCACTCTTGGGTCCCACACACTGAGTGCTTTGGAAGCCAAAGGTTGGTTGGGAAGCTGATCAAGCCTTGATTTCACATTCAGGCACCTCAGCCTGACTTTCATGAGCAGAGTTCAGGTTTTAAATCTGTTCACAAGGACTTGGTGTAGCAGCAGGAAGAGCTCAGCAGAGATGCTGCTGCTGTGTGAAGGGGCAGGACAGCATTTCTCAGGTAGCATGAATAATTCCTACACTATTAGTTTACATTCTCATATTCCACAGATTCTGCACAAACACAGCCAGAGCCTCTGGGGAAGGGAGATAACATTTACAGCTTCCACACACTCTGGGAACAGGCACAGAAGGGGTATCTGGGCTCATCTCCACTCAAATCAATGAACACCAGTAAGTCCAGGCTTTTTACTGGGAGTTTTAAGGAATGGCAATGGCTTAACAGAAAATATGAAGGTGTTTTATCACATCAGTACTTTCTTTAAAGATATCCAGACTGCACTGGGTATTGTATTTAAAAACATGAAGGACAAAGCTGGAAGAATAGAAAGGAACAGTTACAAACCAGATACTGCAATGGAGCAGGATCCACAAAGATGGAACTGCTGCAACAGATGGAGAACATAAACAGTGGCCTTTAAAAAAAAGATTAAAATGGTGGTGGAAGAATATTAAACATTCCCTCTCCTGCCCTGTGCATGAAGCCAGCTGTGCTCAGATCCCTGTGAGCAGGGAGAAGGAATCTCACTGAGCCCTGAGCATGTGCCAGCTGGAGAACTCCTTTCCAAACTCCTTCTACTCAACCCTCATTTGTGGTGGTTCCTGAGGAAATCCCTGATCCCCCAACCCAGCAGGAATGTGCCACACACTCTGGGATGTCACATTTGGAGAGGAGGGAGAATTCCAAGTGACAGAGCCATGACAATGCTTGGCAGGAGCCAAGCAGGACCATTCTCCTCTCAAATGATCCAGGACAAAACCACAGCAGGAAGAACCTTCCTGAAACACAAATCTGTGGGATCTCCCTTTGCCCACCTTCCAAGCATGAGAATATCAGCACTCCCAGATGGTTTAAGTTACTTCAAGCTGAGGCATTCATTATTGAACAACTAAAAATCCCCACAAATAAGGAAACAACTCTCCAGGGTCACCTGTGCCCAGTACATCTTTTGACACTCTTTTAGATTTGATTTATTACAACACCTTCAATAAAGTCCCAGCCTCCTCTTTTGCACAGCTAAATCTGTCTTTCTGTAGCTCTCTGCAATCACTCAGTGGCCTTGGCAAATGTAAATAACTTGGCTCAGCTAAATATTTCCAGAAGAAGTATTTTTTTTAACAAGAAAACAACAGCAGCACACACTAGGACTGCATTCCACACCCATAAATTAAAAATATATTTAATATCACCATGTAAGAATTCTGAGATACTCTAATCCTGCAAAGAAAAATACTTTTTCTTCATTTCTGTGCATATAAAAATTAACCAAAATGCTAAAAAAAAAACAACCTTAATTTTCAGAAATGTGAGTTTTACATTTGTTTTATCAGTTCTCAAACATCTGAAATGTTCTTGGAGGGAGTACCAGCACCCTGAAGTTTGAGATTCTTGTTGCAATTTAATGTGCAAGTGAGTGCAGTGAGGTTGAGGGGGAAAGTGTGGGGAATAGAACAAATGATACTTCAAAATCTGGGATTTTTAAAGACATTAACTCATTACCTTGACCACTTCACCACCATCAACTTTCATCAGCTGCTTCAAGTTCTGGTGCAATAGGCTCGTGTTGGATCTCCACTTCAACAGTCCCAGGAGGTCAACTAGGAATAAAAAAAAGCAATTATAGCAATTATCTCATGCAGGGTATTTCCCTTCCCTCACTCTCCATAACTATATGCAGGACAAACAGTTTGATTTCCTTACTTCAGCCTTTTTCCCTGGACAACAACAAATTTCTGGTATTCTGACATTGCAGAAACCTTGGACAATCCTTCTACCCTACCCTGACAGAACTCTAAAAGGCTTTCAGAAAACCAGGCAGCTCTTGAAATATCAGCAGGAAAATCTAGGCCAAGGAAGCTTGGTCCCTTGGTTTTTAATTTGCTGTACACAACAGTTGTGTATTTAGAAAAAGATGCCAAAATGAAATTAGTCAGCCACCAACACAGTCATATCTACAGGGCAGTGACTCTCCCAGCATTAATATTTCCAGCTTCTTTGCTCTCACTGCATAAACTGAAAAGAAAATAAAGCACAATAAAGCACAAACAGCTGCAAACTAAATGAGAGTGGGGGAAAGCTGGTGATGAATATCTCACAGTGCCCACACTGCCTGGCTGCTCTCAAGGGATGGACCCTGAGGGCACAGACCAGATCATGCAAATGGTCTCGTCCCCAAATTCTGCATCCTGAGGATGATGGCACTTGAGCATTCCCTGATAAACGAGGGAATACAGAAAGCATCTCTCTCCATGAGTCACTGCAAAGATTCCTTTAGGGAAAACTCCTGGGGAGGAGCTCTCAGTGGGGTTCCCCTGCAGAGCAGCAGCTCCCTGGTAAATACCAACCCCAGTGAGTCAAAGGCACCCCAGAATTGCTCACACACCCCAAACCTCACACTCCTGCCTCAGCCAAAGCAGCCTCAGGGGAAAATTCCTCCCCATAAAAAGTCAGTTTTCAGCACAAAGCAAACTCACAGCAACTCCTGCTCAGGAGAAGCCTTCAATAAAAAAAACTAAACTCGATGATCTTAAAGGTCTTCCCCAAGTGAAATGATTTTATGACTAACTTAAAGAATCACTACCTTCACTTTAACCCCTGGCCCACTACTGCACCTTACCATCTTCCCCATTTAATTCACATTATGTGAATTCTGCCCAAAATAACTCAAAACAGGCAGTTTCTCCCAACAAATACCCCCTCACCTCTCTGTTATTCAAAGCAACCAACACAACATTTACCAAGGCATGAAGCTACAGAGTTTATTCTGGAAATTATCTGCAGAGACCCAAAGCAGCTGCTTATACTTTTCCCAAAAATCTTTCATTCTAAGCAATAAATTAAATGACTTCTAGTGGAAAGGACTGCAGTAGTACTCCTTGGAAAGATTCCCCTCTGAGCAGCACTCAAACCAAGCCTTCTCATCATTTCTTTGTGAGGAGAAATAAAGAGAGTTTTACTACATTAAAGCTTTGAAAGCCTTGAATCCAAGTCCTCCATCCCTTTTAATACATCCTACAAGAAGTCTATAGCCTGAACCCAAAGTCTCAGAAACTCAGCTTTAACAAAAAAATTGCTTCTGGAAGCAAAGCAAAGATGCCTCCATGAGTTACCCAAAGTGTTTCATGGATATATTTATATCAGCTTTCCACTCCTGAATTTGGCTGCAGTCTGACTCCTAACAAGGCATCAGCTTGACAGAAGAAATGATCTGAACAAAAGCCAGCCCACAGACAAGCTCTGAACAGCATCATGGATTGCCCCAAGAAAACAAACCCACGTGGACTCCCAGCGTGATGGCAGAGCAAATGCTAAATGAATATACATTTGTGAGCACAAAATGTCAGTGCAGGCCAACTGAAAGGGAAAAATAACTTACATGGTACAGAAAAATGGGCACTCACTGGTACTGCAAACATTAATTAGCCCCAGCAAAGCACCAGCCAGACAGTTAATCCCACTCTTTTCACAGGTCTGTGTGTAAAATAATGCAGTAAAAGGATGTAAAACAGTATTTTAGCCTAGAGGAAACAGGAATGCTGGAGTCAGCCTAGGTCAGGTGAAATTTGAGGTCAGAAAACATCAGGAAGGAGACAGAATGAGGTTGCCCAAAGCAGCTGTGGCTGCCCCTGGATCCCTGGCAGTGCCCAAGGCCAGGCTGGAGCAGCCTGGGACAGTGGGAGCTGTCCCTGCCCTGGCAGGGGGTGGCACTGGATGGGATTTAAGGTCATTTCCAACCCAAACCAGGCTGGGATTCTGTGAGTTCCAACTGCAAAGGGTTTAAACAAGCAGCCAGACTGCCAAGTCCCCAACAGTAACTTTGCTTTATTGATGTGATTTATTATTCTATGGACTGCATATGAAGATTTTCTTTTACAGGGTATTTGACAAGTGGAAGCAAAACAGTCCTGCTGCTTTCCTTGACCTGTACCTATGCAAAAGCTTCCCCATAGGTAAATCCAAGCTTTTCTCAAAGCCCAGCCACTGAATTAATTCAGATATTTCCCCTTTAACTAGATTCCCATCTGTTCTTGGTAATTCTCTGCCTTCTTGACTTTTAACATTTGATTTTCCAGCCTGTGAGATTTTTATTTTAATTCAGTGCTTACATCTTCAATTTTTATGCCACTATAGCACTTCAATTTGTCATATGTGTGTGTTGTTTTTTAATTATCAGCTGTGCTAAGTCAAATTCCTCCCAACTGTTCTCCAAAATCCTGCTCTCCCTGGTTCTCCCAAGTCCTGACTCCAGTGAAGGAACAGCCACTATTATCCAGAGATTTGAGTCCTTCAGGCAGAAAAGAAAACAGAGGAATTCTTGGAATAAGCCTTAGAGGTGCCCTGGATGCTTCCAGCAGCAGATCCACAGGGACAGCCCCAGCCAGTTCTCTGCCTGCTGCTAACTGAACATTTTCCCAGCCAGCCCCCATTAATGCAATTTCAGTTCTGCTCCCATCACCCTGATAATTAAAGGACATCCTGCAAATCTTGGAAGGGGGACCAAGATGATTTATTTTCACAGGCACTGAGGGTTTTTGCTCTTCCTCTTTGTCTTATGTGGCCACCCTTCCTCAAAATTAACTGCAAGAGGCCAGGGGATGTCCTGCCTTAATAAATTCTGCTCAAATCACTAAAAACTGGTCAAGGGATAACTAAGCAGGTATTTCACACCACCACTCTCTCAAAGTTCCACCAGTGGCCAAGTTTGCTGTTTTGAAGGTTTTCCCATGCTAAGGACATTGATTATTGATAGAAAAGCAACATTAAAAGCTCACAGTTCATAGAGAACCAAAGTCAAAGGAGTGCTCAAAGAGCTCAGACACAAAAAAGTCTCTGCACCATCAAACACCAGGCAGAAAAAGCCAGATGACTTATTCACATACCTCCAGAATTACTAAAAATAAGGCTTAAAGCCAATTCTAAGATAGTTATGGAAGGTAAAGAAAGAACTATTATAGGTAACCAAAAGGAGAAAAATCTGCTTTGGCTCAATATTTTGGTAAGTGAGGATAATAATGGATTGTTATCTATTTGTTTTTAAGAAAGTTAAAGGAAGAATATTAACCAACCATTTTACAAAATTTAAAATCAGCTTCAGAAAACACCATCTGAAAAGCACTGCCAGTTTTCAGATGAAAACTGATACTTGAGGGAGGAATTTAATGATGTTTTTTTTGTTTTGTTTCTTTTCTACTCAACAAGACATGGTGATCTTGCTTAATAATGTCACAATACTTTGAAGAGGGAGAAAAGACTTTGGCAACTCTGAGGAAAAGTTACACAGACAACATAATTAACAGTAGCATTAAATAAAGATCAGGCCTTCAAAGCAAACAGTATGTAAATTAAGCACCAAACAATGCTCAGTCTTAATTTTAATAGCAGTTCTGTGAAAGCCACATCAATATATTGATCACTGGGAAATACTTTTAACTACTAACAAGCACTAGGGAAGGCTGAAGGGAAAACCAGCAGAGATTTTCCAACAAAAAGCAGTTTAATTCCAGATGTTGGATCCTGCTCTCCAAGCCCCAACCCCGCTGTGCTGCTGTCGAGCTGTGATCCCATCTTTGCTGGGAATTCCAACAACCACATCCCAATTTTTTATTTTTTTTTTTTGCTGAACACCCTTGCCAGGCTCCAAGCCTGCCAGGCTGCAGTGGATCTGATGTGCTCTGCATGTGAAACACCCAGGATGAGCTGGAGATGCCACTGGAAACCAGCACAGTCAGCTCCAGCTTGGCTGGGGGGGTTGGACCCGAGCAGGGACATCCCCCCCTGGACAGAGGGGACTCGGGAATGTGGCAGTGTCACCGTGATTCCCCCATCCACCTCCCCACAGCCCATCCTGAGTCACAGCAGCTCCCTGGAATGACTCACTCCCTATGGAATGACCCTCCCACACTCCCCACTCGCTGCTGGTGCAGCCAGGAGAACGAGGCATCGCTCCATGGCAACCGAGCACAGAAATTGCACAGAGGCCACAGGCTGCAAATGTGAAATATTTGCTTTGGTGGCTGCCACCAGCTTTCCACAGCCTTGGGATGCAGTCAGCCAGCTGACAAACAGGGAAAATGTACAGAAAGCAAGGTTTAAAAGGAACAAACGAGGCCAAGGCCGCTCCTGGGAAGGTGTGGGAACATGAGTGGGACCTTCAGGCAACACATCCTCCTCTCACATCCCCTCTGCACACCAGAGCTTTCCTCAGCCCTCAGTTATTGCACCTTGGAATAACACAAACCAGCTCATCTGGGAGCAGAGCCCTGATATTACCTACTCTTGAAAGCAAACTCATCCTCTTCTCAGTGCTGTTTTTCAAGGAAAGTAAAAAGCCACCGAGCCTGAGTTCAGTGCACTTCAGGGGAAGAGTCTCAGCTATGTGGGAAACAAGATTTCTATTTCCACTTAACTTGGGATTCCTCTGTTTTCTCAGGGACATGGACTGCTCTGGAGCAAAGCAGACAAAAGGCTGGAAGGTTCACACACTCACCCACACAATTTAATCCAGCAAACAGCCACAGTCACATGGAATGGGGATGGAGAAGGCAGCAAAGTCAGCAGCCAGATCCCAATCCTGCTGGGAGGAGCAGGAGCTCCAGCAGTTCTGGGAACTCACCATTCTGGGTAAGTTTTGTTGAACAGACCAGAGTGGAAATCTGGAAAGAGTCTTTGCTGATGGTGCAGCTCCCAAGGTTCTGCATGCTCTTCCCTGTTGCTGAGTGTCCCTTTTCCTCCAGCTCGATTTTTGTAGACGGCAGGCTGAGATAGGTGGAGGCATCCTCCAGCTTCTTGGCTTCTGCCTACAGTGGTGTTTGAAACACAGCAGGAAAAAAATATCCAGTCAAAATCTCAGTAATCTGAAATTTTTGACATTTATATTGCATTTTCTTAGGTTTGGAGCTATCAAATATGTCCTTAATAACATGAATTGAACATTAATCTGTGAACATTGCAGCCAAGATGTGATTATTTAAAAGGCTACAGAACTCACTTTTCCCAACCCACAAAAAACTCAACAACAAATGTCTTTGAAATTAAAATATATTAAAGGTTTAACACTCAATCTCCCATATAAGCCAACTGCACAGGACTTGCTACTGAGTTTGATCAAACAAGAGAGTTCAAAATACATTTTCCTGTGTAATTCTGGAACAGAAATCCCCAGAAGTCAGTCAGTGGAGCTTCCCTACTAGAAGTCAAAATCCTACCTTATAAACTATAAGGTCGTGCTCTCCATCTCTCAGAGTTGTCCCATCATATCTCATGAGCTTCACAAATGCCAGAGCAAATATTTTCTCAGATTTATCTTTGGCTGTTACAAAAAAAAAAAAAAAAA
>VZTR01005687.1:30850-78665 GCA_013400775.1 Chaetops frenatus | reverse complement strand
TTGATACTTCTACTGTCAGGACACCTAAATCTCACAAACATGGACAGCCTGTCAGTGAGTGGCCACAGCAAAGATTCTCATGTAAATTAAGTGTACAAGAAACTGGGGAAGTCTTCTAAAAACCAGAAAGAACCCAAAAAAAAAAAAAGCAAAATGAACACATCAACAGCAACCAGATGCTTCATATTTCTATATTCTGTCTGTTCTTTTGGAGAGCTTTATTAAAGGAACTTTTTAAAAACAAAACAGAAATGTGATGCATTTAGAAAGCTCAGGTTTTTCGAAGAATGGCAGTGTTTGGGAACTGGAATAAAGATCTAAACACCAGCACTGAGGAGCTCATCAGAGCACAGAGCCCTGGGGACACACATTTGGAGGGGGAACATGAGAAGCAAAACAGAAACTGGATCCATAATTGCAGATGAAGTGCCTGAGTTTTTTGAAAGCTGACCCATTCTGCAGCCAACAGGAACTAGAAAATGCATTCAGTTTGTTCCTCCTCAAATCTAATGGCAAAAGATTAAAAAAACAAAGCAACAGAGGAAGGAGAGATCACAAAGTCAGCTGAGATGTAAAGCCAGAAGGAAAGTGCCATCACCTTGAGACAGCCCAAGGAGCCTGGGAGAAAGCCCTGGAAGGGGATCTTTAAAATATTTAGGAATAACCTCTTTTAAATATTTAGGCTGTTGCCAACCTAAATATTTGAGTCATCATAAGAACGCTTCTGACTATTAATCTGTAGCACACAATCATAATTCTGATAATAATGACACTGACTTTTGGAAAAGCTTTTCTTAAAAAGTATAATTCTCTAGATTATTTGATTAATTTTCTCAATTCCAAAGTCTTCAATTTCTGATGCTAAACCAACTGTAGACTTTCACATTCCCACTTGCTGAAGATCTTTACTACTCCCTACCTCTAAGATACAGAATACCACAACCCCGAGTTCATAATGGAAAATTTTATTCCATGAGTAACCTGGTAAAAAATTCCATTTATTCCCTCTGGAGAAAAAAACTAAGCAGGGAAGGAAAAGCTTGATCAGGATAGGTAAGAGTGAGGAAGATGTAAAGGGGAAAAAGGAGCTGGGATGTGACGTGAAATAAAATGTCACAAATTTAATCCTGCACTAAAAGCAGTGGATTGGGAATGCCATCCCTGCTCCAGGAGACTCTGGGAGCTGGCAGGAACTGCCATGGGAAGGCTGAGTTACTCACAGTCCTGGGAGGATCTGTGGCGGAAGGTGAACCTCAGGTGGCTGCGGTTCACGTCCTCGATGGGGATTGCCACCTGCACAGGGGACAGGGGGAAAGAAATGGTCAGGGCAGCACCTTCAGCCTCTCCCAACCCCATCCAGACACCTTTCAACACTTCAAAACAGTCAGTGAGTGACTTCCAGAAAGCCACCCTCAGCCTCCTCTGCAATCTCCAAACTAAGCAGTGGCAAGGTTATTACCCCAGCAAAAGGAGCAAGGTTAAAGCACAACCAGCTCCCCAGGCAGTGATGAGACCAACACAAGGGAGGGAGGGGTGAAGGAAATGGTCAGGGCAGCATCTTCAGCCTCTCTCAATCCATCCAGACATTTTCCAGCACTGATAAATGATCAGCGAGTGACAATCCCAGTGGCACATCCACCCTCTGCCACTCCCCAGCAGCTCCTTTCTGTCTACAAACACAACAGGAAGCTTTGGAGTGAAAATTCTGGTGTGGGGAGTAGCTCCAGGGCCCTTGTGAGCACACAGCTCCTGCTCCCACTGCGCACAGACTGAATTGATTCCTGAAACAGCCTCCTCTGCAATCTCCAAACTAAGCAGTGGCAAGGTTATTACCCCAGCAAGAGGAGCAGACTTGAAGCACAACCAGCTCCCCAAGCAGTGATGAGACCAACACAAAAGAGAGAGAGGGGAAGGAAATGGTCATGGAAGCACTTTGAGCCTCTCTCAACTCATCCAGACACTCTCCAGCACTTCCAAAAGATCAGTGAGTGACAATCCCAGTGGCACATCCACCCTCTGCCACTCCCCAGCAGCTCCTTTCTGTCTACAAACACAACAGGGCAGCTTTGGAGTGAAAATTCTGGTGTGGGGAGTAGCTCCAGGGCCCTTGTGAGCACACAGCCCCTTCTCACAGACTGAACAGATTCCAGAAAGTCACCATCAGCCTCCTCTGCAATCCCCAAACTAAGCAGTGGAAAGGTTATTACCCCAGCAAAATGAGCAAGCTTAAAGCACAAGCAGCTCTCCGAACAGTGATCAGTCCAACACTCTGGCAAATGTGTTTTAGCCTTAATATCCTGCTCTCCTCTAGGTCAGCTTCATGGAGCAGAGCAAACCTTTCCTAAAGAGATGCTGGAGTTTCCCCACAACAGTCATCCTAAGCAATGGCTGAAATAAAATTCAATATGCAATAAAAGTCAAAGCCTTGCTTAGCTGAGCTATTCCTTGCCCTGTTGAACACAGGCACTGAACTTCCCCAGTTTTGTTTCCCACTAAAAGCTGTATTAATGGCACATTAACACCCAGAGAAGTTATTTTAACAGTTTAAATACCTTTACAGTCTCAAACCAGCGAGGCTGCTTTACTTGGTAATAGATCACTGACTTGTACTCTGAGATGGCTTCATCACCAGCACCAGGAAAAATAACACTCTGCAAAAACAAACAAGAGGGAAAGTCTTTATGTCTCTTAAAATCCACCTTTTCAGTCAAATAAGCAAAATATTATCAGTGAAGTAGGTCAGAATAAGAGAGAATGCTCCTCATGGAACTGGTATCAAAGTGCAGGCACTGATAAGGCAAGGTGTATTCAATGGTGACAAAAGTTTGCTTGAAAATAAAAACTGGGACCTTAAGCTGACAAATACAGGTGTTGAAAAGGCTTAACCTGATATGTATCAAAATCAAAAAGCCCCCAGACATTAAATACTTTAATACCTCTAATCTTTTGCCATCTTCATCATAAACAGACACTGTGACTTCCACATTCTTTGCTGTGGTTTTACTGCCTTTGTCAAAATCTCCCTGCACCAAGGTGACGTAGATGTCATTACGGACATCTCCTACAAGGGGAAAAAAAAAAGAAAAAAAACACAAAATAACCCACAATTCTCACAGTAAACCCACTGATTTATGACACCAAGGACACACAGAAACAATAGCAAAACATTTAAAACACCACATTTCCATTTGTTTTATTCTTACACAGTTTCTTTCAGTATTGACTTGAAAGGATGAGTTTCAACACAGTCACTTATCCCATACAAAGGTGTTTTGCAATTTAAAATATTTTAACAGCCTGCATAAGGTCTCTAATTTGTTATACCACAAAGAATTTGGAGGTTTTTGCTGGCTTGGGGACTGCAGGGCACAGCTGTATTTAGATTTATATCTTAAAATGCTCCTCAGCTTCACCCCAATTCAATTGAAATTTTGAAACTGAGCTGGGGAAAGGAGGTATTTTCAATAATTTCATGGGCCAACACAGGATCCAAACAAAGTGCTGAGACTCTCACTTGTAGAAGAGACTGTAAAACATCTGCCAGACACCCATCAGCAGCCCCAGGGAGACCTGGAACTGGGATGGGCTCTGGAAACACCTCATGGATCCTCCAGAGCCCATCAATCTGCAAAGGACAGTACAGGTTCTGCTCATGGCAGTTTTTATTTTGAGAAGCACCACTTTTTTGGGTTGGTTTTCATGGTTTTTTTGTTTGGATTTTTTGTAAACACCTGAATTGAAGATGCACAGAATACATGTATTTAAATAAAGATGATGTGGCTCCCTTTCAAATGCATTATCCACATCTGGTACAAACCCTAAAAGAGCTGCTATCTCTAAAATCAAGCCTGTCCCTCAAAAATCTGCTTTGGATTCAGCACAGGAGAGAAGTTTTACATATGCCCTTGCTAAGGGGATAATACAAAGTGTGTACTTTGTGTGTATATATATATATATTTTTTTTTTTTTAACTGGGAAAAAAAAGGAGAATTTCCACTGCCAATGAGATTTCCTGTCCTCTTGAAGGGGGTGGGAGTTTTATTTATTGATGCAGGTGTTACCAAAGTATTTTACATTTATTTTAAATCAGACAACATCTTCTGATGATCTTTTTTAAATGCATATCATATCTTAAATTAATCTTTAATTATTTTTTCCTCCAAAACCTTCCATACATACAGACATTTAAAGCAGGTTAAAACAGACCAAAGCAGCATTAATTAAGTAGCTTACCAGGCATGATAATCTCAGGAAAACCCATTTTCCGAGCCACTGCTGTTGACCTGTCCACTAAGTGTGGAAACTCTTTCCTAATCTGATGGATATCTCCTGGAAGAAGTTTCAAAGTCACCCACAGACCTGTTGCGTAAAAAAACATCATTATTAAGCTGCTGGGATTTATTCTTACACATTACAGATTTCTTTTTACAAACTGAAAAATGTAAGAAGGTTAAAATAATTACGGTACATTAAGAGAACTGATCCTTCCTTACTGAAAAGAAACACAAAATATTTTAAAACACTCAAAAGATCTCATCACTTCACACAAAAATATGAGTACAGCACCCAATTATTTCTGATTATGTTCCATGTTCTTTGTAATGAAATTTTTATCTTCCATGGGGGAAAAAAAAGGGAAGGAGCAAGGATGATTTGCATGGAAAAACTCAAGGATACCAAGCAAGCAATACCAGCAGATCCATATCCCAAACTGATTGATCACCACCCCCATAAGTTGTTTTTATTGCTCTGAGCACACAAATCTCCAGCATCAGCTTCACACAGCTGATATTTTTCTGCTCAGTAGCAAAAGAAGCCACTAAAAAGCTGCTGCTTGCCAACTAACATCAGGCACATTTGTTACAGGAAAAAGAAAAATGCCAAAGTGAAAAAAAAAAAACCCATAAAAATAAAAAAAAAACCCCAAGCCAAAGAAACCTTCCACTTGGCGAAGTGGCTGGCAATCAAATTTAAGCACAAAATAATCACAGCAGCAATTTGCAGAAGAAAATCCTAAAATTAAAAGCTATGAAAAACACCCCAAAAATATTCACCCATGAAATAAATTGTGGGTTACCCTGTTAGAGAATTAACTGTACATTCATTTTGTGTACACTTGGCAGCTTGTCTTTTCCATGATACCTCTGTGAGAGTTTCTGAGCTGATTTGTTGCCAGGGTTGGTTCTGACAGCTGCTTTTTCACTGAGCTGCAACTGTACCTGCACTGACTGGCTGAGGAACAACTCTAAATCCTTTTTTTTGTTTGTTTGGGCACCCTTTTTTAGGGAAAGAATCTGGAATGAATCAAAGAAATTGAAATGCTTCATCCTTTTGGATACACACTGGCAACAGGTGAAAACCAGGTGGGGGAAGTAGATAAAACTTTTCCTCATTAGCTAAAACAACTTAGAAATAAGGTTTATGTAAAATTTTGCCATTAATTAGAGCAAAAATCAGGGAAAAGTGTGATTTTCCTGGGGTTTGGTCAGATCTGAAGTGATACAGATATTCACAGAATGGTGGAAACTGCATTAATCAGCAGAACTCCATATTAATCCAGAATTCCAAGAAAATAGCAAAGTCAGTAGAGGAATAACTAGACACAGACACATCATGATCATGAGATTCACCCAAAAATAAATCAACCCAGAGCAGTGCCCTAGAGAAGGTAGAGCAGGGAAGGTTTCAGAGGAGTTGCCTGGCTCTGGCTCCCTCCTCACCTCCTGTGAGCTCAGGTCTCCTGGGGAAGGAGCAAAACCTTCCAAGGGCAGCTGCAGAGTGGAAAAATAAGGGGAAGGAAGAGAAGGAAGGGAATATCCCTTCCTGCAGCATGGAGAGGCAAAAATCCACAGCTCAAGGGCACAAGAGCCGAGTCCTTGGGTCATCACCTCCAGCACAGAATCAGAGTCACGGGACAGGTGGGGTTGGAAGGCACCTCTGAAGTTCATCCCACCTGCCAAGGGGAGCAGGTGACAACAGGAACACATCCAGGTGGGTTGGGAATGTCTCCAGAGAGGGAGACTCCAGGCCCTCCCTGGGCAGCTGTGCCAGAGCTCTGTTCATGGAAAGAAGTTTTTCCTCATGGTGAGGAGGAATTTGTTGTGTTTTAGTTTAGGGCCACTGCTTCTCATCCTGTCATGGGGAAGCACTGAGAGGAGTCTGGCCCCATCCTCTGACACCCTCTGGATGTGTTGAGATGGAATAATGATACTCCCTCTCAGTCTCCTCCTCTCCAGAGGAACCAGGCCCAGCTCCCTCAGTCTCTCCTTATCACAGAGATGTCCAGACCCTCGATCATCTCTGTGGCTTCCACTGGGCTCTCTCCAGCAGAATTATAAAAATATGCAAGAGCTAAACAATGCTATAACATGCAGAGTCCACACTGGGCAGGGGAAAAATTCTGGGGCAGAGGGAAGAGCAGGCTGAGCTTTGAGAGGTGGGAACAGAGGAACGAACAACACAAACAATACTTTTGATTCCAAAATGAAAACCACCATCACACATCACAAATCAAGGCGCAGAGGTGCACGGAAAAAAACCAGTACCTACCCTGACCCTTGTGGTTGACTTCTTTAGCAGCAATCACTTTGTTTATAACAGTCTGCAGGAAATCATTCTCCCCTGCCACCCTGGGTGAAAAACGGGATGATATGTTCAGCTGCTTGTGTCGAATGGCGTCATCCAACGCTAGCCTGGAGGATGCACATGACGACCAACACCAGGAGACAAAGGGGCACAGAAAACCAGAAGTCACAGTGACAAGGGAACACAAAAGATGGTATCATAGTTGTGACAAAGAGTATTTATTAGTCAACGCAGGACAAAGGACAGGAAAGGTGACAAGAAAGACAGAGGGAGATCATTAATCAGAAGAATGCTGATCTACCACAGAGAGTCCAGCACAGCTGTGAGGGTTCTGCTCCCTCAGGGACAGCTACAGGGAGCAGGGGGAGGTCTCCCACCTGAGAGCCCCCGATTTAGCAGTGAGAACCCACACAGGCAGCTGTCTTTTATAGAAATATTTTAATATATATATATTTATAGCAGACTGGCCCTGCAACACCTCCAGGGTCACCTCAGTCATCCCACAGGTGGAATGAAGGAAAAGCTCCCATCAATCTCACAGGAAAAAGGAGGAGAAGAGCAGACAACCCAAACTCGGTGAATAAATGAGAAGATGGGGATGATAAATAAACAGCAGCATTAGGTGGCACTGAAGTAAATCTTGCCAAGTGCTTTTGACAGCCATTGTGTTGGTGGCCAGTGAATGAGTACAAACAAACAAAGATATGAAAACAGAATTGCATGTGGTACAACAGAAACAAAGCATGGGATGAGGAGAAAAATGTGCCTCATATACACAGCCCAAGTCTACGTCAGAAATAACAGCACCTGCGTTCACCCTGTGTTTGTTTCCACCTTATTCACATCCTTTGGGATAGACTTTTTCAGGAGAATGTTTTCATTTATTACAGGGGGGAAAAAGAAAAATCACATTGTGCATCATTTTAAAGCTCTGTGTATATGTAACAGAAAAAATGAATCAGTGCTAATGGAGCAGAAAACTGGATGTTCCATTAGCACCCCCCTCAAAAGGTTCATTTTCATTGCAAACTTCCACACTTGCTAAAAAACAACTTTGCTGTTGTTTACCACACAATAAATGTATCCTTCTCTTCCCCAAAATTCTGTTTTCCTCAAAAAATGGAATTGTACTTTGATTTTCTCATTAACACCCCCTATTCCTGCAGCACCTGCACACCTTGCAGTCCTCTCACCAGCCCTACACCTTCAAACCATGAGGGCTTCCTGAATTATGCCTATTTCTCAAAATAAAGTTAATTTAAGATCACATTATTTCCAGGTTTTTTTTTAATAATAATATTAAAATCCCTCTGAATACCCATTAGTGTATTAATCAAGGAATTTAGCTCCCATAACTATGCTTTGCCTTTCGGAACAGATGGCAGTCCAGCATCTCCCACAGAACTAAGCATCCATCCTATATGTTGATTTATTTGCCTTATTCCTTCTACCTTTCCTCACTTCATGGAATTAAAAACCTAGGATCTATGGATGGAACATGATCTTTACTGATCTCTGGTAGAGCTAAACCAGCAATGAACTTACTTTAAACATTTCACCTCTTACACATTCTCCCCCTAACATCTTTAAACAAAAAGAAAGCAAGGCTGCAAAACTGGGAAAGCATGCTTTAAACTCAAAAAAAATCCCCAAAATGTCTGGGGCTAGCAATTAAAACTAATAGGAAATTATCAGGGAAGATATAACAGTGATATTGCTCAGGAGAAAATATCCCATGGAAGTAAATTAAGTTAAAATACTAACTGTTTTTTTCAAAACCAAAGTTAAAATCTTGTTTTTTTCACTTCTGCTTGTTCTTGCAGCTGCTCCTACTTACGGCTGGAATGGGATGAAGTGCTGCTTGTCCTCATCATCAACCTTCCCATTAATGATGTCAGTAACATCCATCACTGCAAAGACAAACCAAGGGCACTGAATCAACTGAGCAACGTGGGAACAGGGAACACCCCAGGGAATGGAAGCAGCAGTGACTCAGAAAAGGCAAGGAATTATCAACTGTGGAATTTCACAACTGTCTGTGGAATAACACGGTGCAAATACTTCTGGCATCTCAGCCAACACAAACCCTGGAAGGTACAGGACACAGCAACCAGGCTGATATGGAACAGCTCTTGAGTTTATACAACCCCACAGGAGTCCCAGCACCCAATTTCCATGGAATAATGTAATAGGATCTGGAGAGATGGATCCCAGAGGTACCTGCCACCCCGAAGGGCCTGCGCAGCCCCGATGTCAGCTTCCTGGTGTTGTTGTCCCTCAGCTCCATCCTGCCCACACGCACGATCTGGCACACAAAGCTGATCTTCTCTCTCTTCAGGTCCTTGCTGCCCAGGTCCTACAATCAGTAGTACAATCAGGTTGTTTTCTAATAGTTGAATTTTAAGTTCCATTTCAGTAGGCAGAGGGGTTGCTGCTCAGAATTTGTGTTTGATGTGCAAGCCTCCAACAAGAAGCTCAGAGTAAAGCAGCTTTTGTAACAGAATCCAAATATCTTACTGGAGCTCTGTTTAAATTAATTCCTTAGGAGGCCAAACCATATCTAGCAAGTTAAAAATTCATTGCTTTTTCCCAGGAGCTGAGAATATTTAGCAGCCACTTAGGAGAAGTGTCTCACGTGAGCCTTCGGCAGCACAGAACCATGGAATGCTTTGGGTTGGAAAGAAACATAAAAATCATCTTGTTCCAGCCCCAGAAATGAGCAGGGACACCTTCCACTGTCCCAGGCTGCTCCAGCCTGGCCTTGGACACTGCCAGGGATCCAGGGGCAGCCACAGCAAATCTGGGAATTCCATCCCAGCTCCTCCCCACCCTCTCCCAGGGAACAATTCCTTCCCAAAGTGCCATCTAACCCTGCCCTGTGGCAGTGGGAAGCCATTCCCTGTGTCCTGTCCCTCCAGCCCAGCTCTGTTCCAGCCCTGCAGAGATGCCCCACGCTGGTCACACCCAGCCCTTTCCCAGGTTTTGGAGAGCTTTGGGCAGGGCACACTCACGGTGAACACGGCCCGCAGGTTGTGCAGTCTGTCAATGTCCTTGGGGAGGCCACAGCTCGACCACCTCACCAGGTAGTTCTCACTGAAAAAATACCAGTATTTTGAAGACTTTTTGTTTAAGTTATAGAGCAACAGAACCACTGAATGCTTTGGGCTTTGGAACAGATCATTCAAATCATCTCATTCTAACCCCTGCCACTTTCCACTGTCCCAGGCTGCTCCAAGCCCCAATGTCCAACGTGGTATTGGACACTTCTAGGGATGGGGAGTCCACAACCTCTCTAAGAAATCCATGCCAGTGCCTCAACACCCTCCCAGGAAAGGATTTCTTCCCAATATCCCATCTAAACCTACACTCTTTCATCTTAAAGCCACTGCCCCCATATCCTATCACTGACTGCCCTTCAACATAAGCATTAAATGTTCTGTTAAAGGCATTCAGTGATAGGATATCACTGAATAAGCAGATAAAATCAACTTCAGAATTTACAGGAGACTTTTAAACCCGATTTCCATATCCTAAACACACCAATATTGAGCAGAGAGCTGGCATTTCCCTTAGTGCACATAAATTTTTATCAAGAAAGCAACTCCTCAGCAACCAAGTGTGGGAATTCTGCAGCTCAGCAAGGGCACAGCCCTTGCAGGTGTGCTCACCTCTGATTCTCCAGCTGCTCTCAGGGAACCACAAGCACAGCACAACCCCAAGACGTGCCCCAAGTGGAAGGACCTGCCTCTGCCTTTCACAGAAATTTGACTTTGCTAAGCCCCACAACTCCCTCACTGGAATCCCTGAATAAGCAGAGATAAAACTGGCACTAACCTGATGAATTTGGATTCCAGTGGGTCATACAGAGACATCAGGACTTCAGCATCTTCTCCTATTTTACACACCACGTTTTTTAAATTTACAAATAAAGCAAATGAAGGAGTGGCAGCAAATTTGGCTTGTCTGTTGATATCAATATTCTGCTTCTGAGACTGCAATTCAAGAATAAAATCAAGTTTAACTTAGCCTAACAGATCTCCAACTGCTATAAAACTTTCCTAAAACCTTCCAGAAAGAAGAACAGGAGGTTTCCATTGAGTGTCTGCTTCTGTGATCTTTTTTTCTGTTAAGTTTTATGGCAGACAGCATTTTCTGGATCTGTCTTGAAGTGCCAGACCATGAGGAGAAAGTTCAAAAAAAAAAAAAAAAAAAAGAAAAAAAGGAAAAAAAAAATGTTTTCCCTTTTTAAGTAAAGAAAAAACAAAAAAAAAAAAAGAAGATAAAAAGGAAAGAAAAAATGTCTTCACTTATTAAGTAGAGAAAGACAAATAGAGAAAAAAATAGAGTCTCAAATATACCTAAACCCCCCCCCCCAAAAAACAGGAACACACAACACAAAAAGATACACAAAAGTTTTTCCTTTTAAAAATAAGGATTTTGAACTGCAAAGGCACTGACAATTCAAGACTGAGAAGGGGCTTTAAATGTGGCCCTTTTATTTCAACAACAAGGTATTAGGATTGGCATAAAGAAACCACACACAGATGAGGATTTTATTCTTTGTGATTCTCAAATATAAATTCTGATGACAACCTAACTTACAAACCCCTCACATGCACATCTCTGATATTAACCTACAAACTGTAGCTGATTTATTCATATAGGTCTGAACCATGAATTCTATGAAACCCTTTAGAGGATGAAAAAAAACCCAACCTAGGACACCTAAATTATCACAAAAAGTTTAAGCCTGATAATTCTTCACAAACACATCAAATCCCTCATTACCAATGCTAAAAATAACAGTGATCCAATTAGTTTACAGCCTGGTGTTTCACAGGGAAAAGCCAGAGTATCTCTCACTTTTTCCTCCTGCAGCCTCTCTTCCACTTGCTTGGAAGCTATTTCATGTGCTCTGAAAAGGCTGATGGTGCTGGTCTGCTCTGGGTCCAAAATGTTGCCATCTTCATCTCTAACCACCAGATCTAAATCCAGAATTCTAAACAAGACAGAAAAAAAATGGCTGTGGATTAAAACTGCACAAAGGAATGCCTGGAAACCACCTGCCAAGTGTTCAACTTGCACACCTGACATGTGATGGAAGAGAAATTATTTGAGACATGATGATGTAATTTAACATGTCACCAAGCCTGGAGATGCAAGTCACTTATTCCCACAGCACAGGGAGAACTGATGGAACTGAAACAGCACAACAGCTGGGGAAGCAATTTCTTCAATAAATTTGCCACAGGCTTGGTCTCCTCCTCTGGTTTATCCAACAGTCTGAACAACCAAGTCCCAGCACACACAGCTCATGTTTCCCACTCCACCTTCTCCTTCCAATTCATGTTTTACCCCAACCCTACAAGATAAAGCAGAAGTTGTTTCCTTTACTTAGAGCAGAAGCCAGATCTCTGCCAGCAGGGTGTTCACATCCACAATCACCTTCTGCAGAGAGGAAGGTTTCTGCCATAATCAAATCCAGGCTCAGGAAAAACCTTTCACCTTTTTCCACATTTTCCACAGTGGAAGCAGAACCAAGGGTTAAAATCCAGGTTTCTTCCCTAAGACTGCCCTTGCCATCTCCATCCCAATCAGTGTGTCCCTATTTTCTTCTATCTCCATGGTCAGCTCTCCCAGTGGAGCTGCTGCAACTTTGGGGTTGAAATGTATTTGATCAATGAGCTTAAATCAAATTTGCTGTGTCTGATAAGTCACCCAGGGGTTCAGGATTTATCTGAAAGCCAATTCCCTCTGGGCATAACCTGCAAGCACTTGGGAAAGAGGAGCTGAGGCACACAAAGATGTGTGGATTCCTCCTCACCCCTACCACACCTGGAGGTGTTAAACCCTTGAGTGGGATCAACACCCAAACCCCTCCCAATTAATTGCATTAATTGCAGGGGAGACAAACATCACTCAAGCTGCAGAGTGGAGGCAGCAGATTTTTAGGCACCACCTCCTAAGCTCTGCTCTGGAGCTGCACCCAGGCACCACCAAACTCTCCAGCATCCCCAGAACATCACACTCCCAGATGGGATTTCTGCTGAGAAAATGGTTTCATCATGGAAACCAAACAGAAAAGCAGCCAAAGTTGTTTTCCTCCTCCCTCCTGCTGTTCCCTGGACAGCAGCCCCAGCAGGAGAAACACCCACAGAGCACTGGAACTGGCAGAGTCCTTCCATGGGAGAAACTGCCTGGGCCAGGGGAAAAGCTCAGAAATTCAGGGAAAGACTCATAACCCAGACTGAAACACAGCAATGTTTGCACAGGCTGTCAAAGGAGTCCAAGCAAACCCTCCCTTTGATTCAAATCCTTTGTTTTAGCCTTTAACTTGCAGATGATGCTTAGGAAAAAAAATCTGATTTTTTTTTTTTCCTAAGTGTCCCAGTTACAGATATTTGCAACTGAACAAAAAAACTCACGTTTTCGCAACAAAATTACCTGACCCAATTTCAGAAAGATATTAAAAATACAGATTCCTAAGGCCATTTTTGCTTCCTCAGTTATTCTGACAACATGCTGCAAAACTTTTTTCCTTCTATAAATATAGACAGAAATCTTATTTACAAATCAGTGTTTCACAAGTCAGGAAAAGTTAGGATACGATTAGGACAGAAAACATTTAGAATTATTTGGGTTGGGACCTTAAAGATCACTTAGTATTTATAAAGCAGATAATGAATTCACTCTGCCTGGATCCTAAAAACCCTAATTCGTGCTTCTTTTAGGCACAAGCAAATGTAGGATTTTATTAGGAACACATGTTATCTTTCAGAGGTGAGGATTTACTCCCAAGTTCACATTCACCTCCCTCCTGCACTCCCCAGAGAACCTTCTGATCACTTAATTAGTCCATCAGATCATCACAAATACAAAGCACAGCACAAGATGTTCCATTGCAGTTGAAGGCTGAGCATCTGGAGGTTATTCAGAGCAACTCTTACCAACTCCTTGGGCAGATGGTAAAATCCAGTAGCCAAACAAATAATCCCAACAACATCTGGTTAATTGTGTGCAGAGGTAGCACTGTCCATATCTCAGATTAAAATCATAATTACTGACTCAATGCAGTTACTGATTATTTTTAATTTCTTTTTTTTTTTAATTACAGCTTTAGCTGATAAAGTACACAAGCAAACATACTGCAAACTTGGCACTTCTTAAGGAATTAGACACAGATAGCTGAAATATGATGAGACATTCATATCACAAAGGATTTAAATACTGGGTTGGTGAAAATTTTTTCACTCCCCAGGTGTGCAGGAAAACAGAATCTCACAAGATGGGTAAAGACTGGAAGGGAGCACAATAACATGGTCTCTCAGCATTCAAAATACTGCTTCAAATGATGAAGAGTAAGATTGGATTTCTCATTTTTGACCAAAATGCAAAGTCATAACTGTATAGACAAGTTATAACCTAGAACTTTTATTTACAAAAGTTGTGTTTAAGCCCAGCCAGCTGTCTGGGAAGAGAACACATCTGAACCACTAAAATATCCAACACATGCAACCTGCACTGCTTTTTGGGTCAACATTTCCTTCCCAACCTCCACTCTCCTGTGCTGAACAGCTCCTTTCTTTTATGAAATCTCCCTGTTCATCTCGTGCTACCAGCTGGATCCTGTGGAAGGAGAGGAACCAAGAGCTAAATGATGCTTTTGAGCCAAATCCTTCAACATCACATTACAGCTGAGTGACTCGAGGGCACAGGCAGCTGGTGGTGCTCAGGGGGTGACAACTGTTTGTGCTGCAGAAGCAAGAGGAGTTTAAAATTCTGTTTTGAAGGCAGGCAATACTTGCACTTTGGAATTGGCCTTAAAAAATTACAGCTTCATAGCAGCATCAAGCTGATGACACCATCAGGAGAGAGAGATGGATTCCACTTTCCATATTATACTTTAAAGATGCTGCATCAATGTCCATCTTTATCTCGCTGGAACAGAACTGTGAATACACAAATATTTCATCTCTACAAGTACAAGCAAAAAAAAAAAAGAATCCTGCAAGAAGTCACTGACAGCTGATGTGTCTTACACAGGGAGAAAAACTTGGAAAATGCTGTCCACAAACCTGTTGCCATAATCAATTTTGGCAGTCACTTTCTTTTTCAGCTCCTTGAGCTCATCCTGGGGCAGGGTCCCAGAGAGGATTTGGGATCTCCACTCAATCAGGTCATAAATCATGTGCCGGACACTGCGGAACATCTCCCTGTTGTCCTGCTGTTTTGGGGGGAAAAATGAGGAGAAATCAGGATTTGAAGGCTTGGGAATACTCAGGATAAATTGCAGTTATAAATAAGAACTCAAAGGGTAAGAGTGCAGTAGCTTTGAAACAGGAGCTTAACTTCCTACAGCACAGAACACTGAATATTCAGAGTCCTGCACTCAGCTTTAAGGAGCTAAAGAAGTGTAAATGCTTGAGTTTGTTATCTTAAAACCTGGGTCATGCTGCTTTCAGGCATTCAAGGGGGAAATGTCCTTCTATTGATTCCCAGGGTGGCTTTATTTAGTGATCCTCTGCACTGAGCAGAACAGGACTGAAAATGGTGCATTTTAACAGCAAGAGGCTCAAGTTTTGCAATAGTCCATCTGCAACAGATGGGAAAACCCTTCCCCTCCCTGGTTAAACCTCCACAATAACCCTTGAAAATCCCTCAGTGTGCACATCCAGTGCCATACAAGTCCACAGGTAACTTTTAAAGGACACTGAAACACCAGGAAAGACCTAAACTTGATTGGAAGTTAAATAGCTAAATTGTTTGTAAAGCCTGGAACTGTGGATATTAAATACTGCCAGCAGCATACACAAACTTTCCTTGGCAACACTCAGCTAAGCTAGGAATGATGAAATAATTATAATAAAATTCTCCACTTAAAAAAAAAAACAAACCCCAAAACAAAGAAAAACTGCAGAAGATGCAGGAAAAGAACTTAATGACTCTGAGGCTCTGGGAAAAGGATATCTAACTGTGAAACTTAAAGACTTCAGTCTGTTCAGATTATCCAAAAGCTGGCTTGATTATAGTGGGAGAACCTTCACAGAGTGAAAATACCCATTATTAAAAGCTCTTTAATGCAGCAGAGAAAGACACAACAGGCACATATGGCTGGGAGCTAAATAGAGACAAACCCAAATGGGGAAGAGGTTCCTGATTTTCAAGGCTGCAGGCAATCCTAAACCAGAGAGATGGGAAATATTCCACATCCCCTGCTCTCTGCAAACAGAGTCTGAACATCTATTCAAGATTCAAACACAAATTACAAACTGATCAAGGCATAAATGTGGCCATTTAATGGGTTTCGATAAGCAAGATGTGCATCACATTTAGGGGAGATGCACTTCTGGAGAATGTGCTGGCTAAATGTCTCTTGCAATGGTCTGTGTATATAATTATAGAACTTTGCACATCAACATATTTATTACAGATTTTCAATGGGAGGCTCGAGAGAAGCCCTTTATTGAGAAATGTCTTTTTTTTTAAATGGATTTATTTAGTTTACAGAATGTGTTCTGGAGGGGACTTTGGTGTTTGGGGTGTTTTTATTTTTAATTTTGATGTTTAGTCTTTTGGCTTAACTTAAACTTTAGGTTTAAGTTAGTTATCAGGTTTAGGGACTTACAAGTATGTGGGTTAAAAGTATTAGGGTTATATAAAAGTTGCATAAAAGTGTATATGAAATATGAATATATGTATGTGAAACAGTATGGAATATCCCTTAAGTCTGCAGACTGCCCAGTCTGAAACCAGTTACTTCCAGTACACCAAGCCTCCCTTGAGTGCCTGCTCTTGGATTCAAAAGTATTAGCAAAGTACTAAAATATTGTTTATTTCACAGAATGGAACGGTTTGGGAGGGACCTTAAAGCCAACCTGGTCCAACTCCCTGCCACGGCCAGGCACAAATTCCACTCTCCCAAGTTCACCCAAGCCCCAGCCCCACTCCCCACCCTGGCAGTGCCCAAGGCCAGGTTGGACACTGGGGCTTGGAGCACCTGGGGCAGTGGGAGCTGTCCCTGCCCATGGCAGGGGGTGGCACTGGGTGGGATTTAAGGTCCCTTCCATCCCAAACCACTCTGGGATTCCACAGCAGTGGAACCAAGGTCAAAGCTGTTCCCAGTGCTCTCCTGAGATTTTGTTCCTCTCCCTCTATTTCTGCCTGTCTACTTCCTCCCTGCTATTCCAATGCCTTAAAGCTCTCTCTTTAATACATAAACTGTTTCTTTTCATAGAAGATATTATCCTTTATCTTCTATATTGCCACACTCCATCATTTCCATTACACTCTTACTCCTAATCTTTATTTTCATGGGTGTGATTAAAAGCCACATTAGTCAGCACAAACATCTTCATTACCACTCGGTGTCTTCATTACACAGCTTGCACTTTTATGATACAAGATTTCAAACATATTTATGGCAAACAGAGACTGCATTAAACAAAGGAATTTCATGTTCCCATTATCTTGTTACAGTGACCTTGCACAATGAGAGCATCAGAAGTTGGGCCAGGTACCTTAAATCCCACAGCAGGCCTTGCTTTACATCTGGAGTTGTACTTTTAAATGTAAGTTTGAACTCTTGATCTCAGATCTCTGCATTTTCATCTCTCTTTTTTCATCTTCCCATCTGAGAAACTATCAATAATTATCACTACAAATGTTTAAGAGTGTATTCTTATGTGCTTGAAATCTTAACATATCAAAATGAACAGGTATGAGTGTTATGGTGTCAAAATTTGGGAACAATCAACTTTATGTAAAGGAATACTGAGAGGTTAAAGGCCTACACTGATAATTTCACAAAGCTTCCAGTTTGTGCCCACAAATCCAACATTAAAAACATTTAATTATTTTTTAAAAGACCAACAGCCTTAAGAATTAGCCTAAAAAACCATTTCTTTAATATAATTACATGTTAAATTACTCCAAATCTGTACACACCTTAAAAATCATATGTATTTTCTATAATAGAACCTACCTGAAAAAGGGGTTGTAACTGCCCAACAAATTACTGCTAGATCAAGGTAGCACTAATAAAACTGATTCTGCACAAGAAAATTAAAGAGACTTGAGAAAACAGGCAAGAGATTTGTGCTTTAAAAAGCAAAAAAGAAAAACTACTGAGATTTGTGCTTTAACAGAGATGATGCTACACAGATTTTCAGCACTGGAAGCAGCCTTTAGAAACAACAACAGAAGGGGAAATTCATTAGGACTTCAGTCATAAATAGCAGTTCTTCCCTATTTCTCCCTGTACCTTTCCCAGCAGCACTTGTCCAACTTTTCCCATAAAACTCTCCCAGTGTGAAGGTTTTCCTGAGCTGTCCTTACCACGTAGAGCTGTCTCCAGATGATGGACCATTCCCTCAGTGTGGTGGTGACCTCCTGGATCAGGGGCAGCTCGTTGGGAATCACTGTCTCATGTTGGCTGAAGAGGAAGAAAAAAGCTGAATTAAGCAGCAGCTTCAGTGAGAATGGAGAATCATGGATTTGGTAAGGTTTGAAAGGAGCTTTAAGGCCATTGAGTGCAACCAGCACCATCATGGTCACCATTAATCCATGTTCCAGGTGCCACATGCAGACATCTTGTGAGTAATTCCAGGAATGGGGACACCACCACTGCACAGAGCAGCCTCTTCTGTGGAACTTTTTATGCTGCTATCTAAACTACATCACCTCATCTAGAAGATTGCTAGGAAGAACTGCTCATTTCCAAAGGGAACTGAAAAAAAACGGGTTGGAATCAGCAGCACTTGTTATAAAATTATAAACAAAAGTAAGATATTAGCAGATATTGAAGCACTGGACACCAGTAAAGCCACACCACATGAAAAGTATTTTGTTGTGCTGAGATTATGGAATCATGGAATGGTTTGGGTTGGAAAGGATCAAAGATGGTCCCATTCCAACCCTTGCCATGGGCAGGGACAGCTCCCACTGTCCCAGGCTGCTCCAGCCTGGCCTTGGGCACTGCCAGGGATCCAGGGGCAGCCACAGCAAAGCTGGGAATGCCAGCCCAGCCCCTCCCCATCCTCACAGGGAACAATTCCCTCCCAATATCCCATCTGAACCTTCCCTCCTTCAGTTAAGGCCATCTCCTCTTATCCTATCCCCTCCACACCCTTGAGAACTTCTCCCACCCTCTCCTCATTTCTGTACTTCCAAGGATATCAATGCACACCTCACTATTTCATTATGAAAATATTTATTTTACAAGAAACAACCAAGAAAAAAAAAAAAACAGATGTGCCCAACCTACAACACCAAAATACTCCTCCTGAATTGTTCTTTTTTTCAAAATATTGTTCTTGCAATGAATAATTAAGATTCAATTCATTACCACGAAGTTTCTGTATGATTTGTTTTAAAATGAGGTGCCATGAAGGGAAGAAACACCAGCTAGATCTCTGAATATTGCAGAAGTAGGGTACTTAAAGGCAGTTTTGCAATCAGCAAGAAAGATGTCATTATGCAGCAACCTCATGATTAGTAGTTTGATCATTTACATATTTAACAGAGTATAAAAATAAATCAGGCACAAAGGAATAAAATATTTTAATGCTGTTTCACTCCATTTCATACCTGGGTAATGATTTATTAATTTCACTCCACCTCCTTTTTCCTCTGGGATCTGGTTGAGTTTTTTTTCCTATTTTTTTTTTTTAATTCAACTTTCATATTCATGTTGGAATATTTTAACTACATGTCCAGCAAAGCTGATTTGAGACATAAGGATCTGAAGAGCTGCTAAACAACAAATACAGCTCAAACCATTGAGTGCTGCACACATCAGGGAAGGGAACAGGAAAATCACAAAATAATTCCTCAGTAAGGCAGAAAACTACCTGGAAACAATGATAAGTTACCTGACAGTGCATTGAAATGATGTGGATAAAACAAGAAAAAAGGAGTTTTGTTCTTTTCAAATCCAACTTACCCTTTGCCTTCAACGATTGCTTCCTTAAGATGGATATAGGAGGCAGGGAATATGCCCTTGGAGAGGGAGGGAGAGGAAAAAAATGTGTTAAATAACCAGTTGCACACAACATATTGTGTTTATTACCTCAAATATGCCAAAACACTGCTGGTTATGCAGAGTTATTCACATCCTCAAGCACTAAAAGAGTTGTGTTTGGGGCTTTTTTTAATATACACTGAATTTTTGCAATGCATGTCCCTGCAAGATGTTATTGCAACCCTATAGCTTCTCTGAAAAAATATTCTAAATTAATCAAGATGACACAAATAGACTAATATTTGGAGAGGTTGGTTTAAATATTGTTTAAATATTGTAACCCAAGTCAAGCTGATAAAGTACATTCCACCATCTCACCCTTCAAGGTGGGAGCTCAGTTTTCTGATCATCTGGGAATGCAATAATAGAAATTCTTAGAAAGCCACTGGGGGAAATAATGCATGGGCATGTGACTACTTACCCTACTATAAAAAAATATTTGAAATTCACTAAATTTAGTGGCAGTCAGACAAATGCAGCAACACGTGGAATTAATTTAAGGCAAGAAAAATATCTAATTGCTTCTCAGACTGTAAAAAGGATGTTTGTGAAATATGGTTTGGAAGAAATTTAATGTATTCACAAAAAAAAAGGGAAAATACAAAAATAGAATAAAAACTCAGGCCTGGTAAGGAAATGGGTGGGACAAGCCATGCAATTCTGTAATTTCAGACATGCAAACTCAACTAAAAACACACCTCTGGAGGCAAACATAGCATTTGCAGCATTTGAGTGAAAAAAGCAGCAAACCCTGAAGTTTAATTTTGTTTAATTACTACAACAAAGTGAGAGGCTCAAAAAATAAAACACAATGCTACAACCAGTACTTGTGTGGTTTCCTCTTTTCATTTCAGAAAAGCTGCTATAAATGCAGCCCTTGGTGCAACTGAAACTGCACTGCAGGAGAAGCCTCCTCCTCTCCAAAGGGAAGAGCTGAAAATTCCCCAGGTCAGGCTCCATATCCCTGTCCAAGCTGTAACTGCATTTCTCCAGGAATCTGTTCTTTAACAAAGCAGTGGCAGCCTCCAAACAGACCAAGGAGAACATCCAGGTCTGAACTTTTTACTGAGGCAAAGGTTTGGTGCAGCAGTTCCTGCACCAAAACAAGATGATGCACGTCAAGATGTATTTAGTGACTGATTTACCTTAAACTGCAAAACCTGGGATCACAGGAATATAAAACAGCCTGGCTTGGAAGGGACCTGAAATCCCAACCGGTACCTCCCCACGCCATGGGCCGGCACGGCTCCCACTGTCGCAGTCTGCCCCAGCCTGGCCTTGGGCACTGCCAGGGATCCAGGGGCAGCCACAGCAAATCTGGCAATTCCATCCCAGCCCCTCCCCACCCTCCCAGGGAACAATTCCTTGCCAATATTCCATCTAAATATTCCCTCCTTCAGCTTAAAGCCACTCCCTTGTCCTGTCCTTCCATCCCCTGTCCAAAGCATCTCTCCAGTTTTCCTGCAGGGCCACAATGAGGTCACCCCGAAGTTTTCCTTCTCCAGGCTGAACAATCCCAGCTCTCCCAGCAGAGCTGCTCCATCTCTCTGATCATCCTGGTGCCTTCTCTGGACTCTCTCCAGCAGCTCCACATCCTTCCTTTGAACCCCAGAGCTGGATATGCCACTCATCTTTTACACCTTGCTAAAATAAGTGTTTATTAACTTGAAAAATTCCCATTGGCCAGAGGGTGAGGACACAGAGCAGCAGTGCCCAGTGCACACTGGGGACAGCTCCATCAGCACCAGAGACCTCCACAAACCCACACACTCAGGGCCAAAATCCATCTTATTTCAAGAGGAAAATGAGGACCACACTCTGGCAACCACTCACCTTCTTGGATTTCTTCCGTAGTGTATAACCCCTGTACCAACCTAGCAGAGAAAAAAAAGGAAAAAGCATTAAGAAGTTCATTTATGGCACCTCCCAGCTGCTCCTTCCCAGCTCAACAGCACCATAAGGTGGTTCCTGATTGTGATTCAGCCCTGTACATCCCACCTGAACATCAATTTTCCATAGGTTTCGTATCCTGGATAAAAGAAATCACCCTGGAAGCTATAAAATCAGAATGATAATGGAGAGAACATGACAGAGATAGTGGTTTACATGATGTGTTTAATTGCTGTGCATTTAATTTTAATTACTAATTCACTAACACAAACAAAAGCAACTTAAGAGCATTAATTTGAAAGAAATGTACTGATTGACTAGTTCCATTCCAAAATCCACTTGAATTCCAAAAATCCAAGTTTTCAGCTGTTGGCTATCTCACCAGAAAACAGGAATACTTTGGAATTTAGGAGTCACATATCAGAACACAAAAGCAAGGATTTCCTTTTGGAAAACTGAGCCTGGATGCAACATCCACCCCTCCAGCCCTGCAAAGAAGGGTTGGTACAGCAAAGAATCCCTGGCTGGGGGAGGATGGGGAGAGCACAAAGCAAGAATAAAAACTGCAGTCCTAGTCCTGAGAACAGGGAGAAAATTCCATGAAATCAACACATGCTGATAAACTCATTATGCACACTCTGGGAGCAGAAATCCAAATTAAAGGCTCGAGCACATGGGATTTTTCAGTCTGCTCTCCCAAAGGGAATCATCACCACCTCCCTGCAGTTCTTGGGGCTGGTTAGTGCCACCTCCTTCAATCTGGGGTCTGTAACCACCTCACTTCAGCTCCTGACAGAGGCTGCCACAGCCTCCCATCCCACATTCCCACTGCTTCCAGAGCAACACCAAACTGCTGCTGAGATCAGCACTCCCAGCTTTGCTCAGGTGCAAAGGAGCCAAAGCATTTCTGCCCATGTTCACTCCACTGCCTGAAATCCCTGCACAGGTTCCAATCCTAATAAAAAACCTAAATTGCCAGAGTTTTACATGAATAAACCAACATTTTAGATGAATCAACCAACATTTTGAAGTCCTGAAGGTTAAACTGCTGAACTCCATAACTCTGATCAGATGCTCTGCACAAACTAAAGAACCAACAATTATTCTCTTTTCTCCCATCCCACCTCTTGTGCTGCCTCAGGACATCCCACTGCACCTGTGGAATAAAAGCCCTGCAGCAAAGGCTCCCCATGGATGAACCTCTGCTTGCTTCCTGAGGTTTTGCAGCCACAACTCTCAGGATCATGAAGGAGAGAGCAGCCAAAATCTGCCTTGCAGAACTGGTTGCACTCCTGCTCCTTTGCAGAGGTCCTGGTGTGGCCAGGCAGGTCCAACCAGGCTCCTCCCTGCCTGCGGCTGCTGCTGGGTGTCCAGCCTGGAGCTTTGCAGGGAGCCCAGTTTGCAAATGCAGCTCTCACTGGTCCAACTGGAGGCACTGAACACTCTGGGATGAGGGCAGTGAGATGACACATGAAGTCATCTTTAGTCAACTTCCCAAAAACATGGGAAAGATGGGGGTGCTCACCTGGAGAGGAGAAGGCTCCAGGGAGAGCTCAGAGCCCCTTCCAGGACCTAAAGGGGCTCCAGGAGAGCTGGAGAGGGACTGGGAACAAGGGATGGAGGGACAGGACACAGGGAATGGCTTCCCACTGCCAGAGGGCAGGGCTGGATGGGATTTTGGGAAGGAATTGTTCCCTGGGAGGGGCTGGGCTGGAATTCCCAGCTTTGCTGTGGCTGCTCCTGGATCCCTGGCAGTGCCCAAGGCCAGGCTGGAGCAGCCTGGGACAGTGGGAGCTGGCCCTGCCCATGGCAGGGCTGGCACTGGGGGGGATTTCAGGTCCCTTCCAGCCCAGATCATTGAGGGATTCCAGGAATTCCTTCCCTGGGAAGGAGGTGATCTCCTGGCACAGGTTGTAGACTCCTCATCCCTGGAGCTGTTCAAGACCAGACCTTGCCCTTTACAAATATTATGGGACATAACAGCTGGAAATGTCCATCCAAGAGATCAAGGAAATATTTCTGTCTCTGTCAAAGCTGCAAAAGACACTCAAGAATTTGCTGTGGTTACCCTCGAACAATGCACCCATTTTTGACACAGTTACACTGCATTTAAAAACAAACAAAACTGCAGCAAAAACTGAATTTTCCCATAATATCAAGAATAACTTCTGTGAAAAATCCCTATTGGGAAGCCAAACTCCCTCCTCACAGCAGCACTAGAAATTAACTGATGCTCCAACACTTAATCTTGGTTTGGAGGTTGATTTTCTGTTACATCTTCCAGCAATTCCCCTTAATGAGCCAAATTTATTGATCATATGGTTCCATTTGCCCATTGCATCAAATAATTTCAAGAAACAGAATTAAGACATTAAAGATCTGGAAAGTACTAATGCAGAATATGGCAAATACTTGGGTTTTAGGGTATCTGCTACAAAATGCCATCCTCCTCTCCTGCAGAGCAGGGTATTTCAGAATTCCTATGGCTTTCCTGGTTGGCTTTTCCTCTAAAGCTCAGATTAGAAGGACAGAGAAAGTTTTCTAACTAAAAAATAAAGTTAAATGCTTCCTAAAAGAAGAATATTAATTTTATTTTCAAAATCAATTAGTCTAAAAAGTAGCTTTAGCTTGGTTCCTGGAAGAACACAAATTTAATATTTATCATGAAACGTGCATATTCATTTCCAATCTCCTCACTCCCATAAAAATAGGGGATGTTTTCATCAAGACTGAAGCTTTACAGGGTCTGAATATTGAATTCTATCTATACAATTTTTCTGCATTTCAGAGGAAAAAAAAAATCCATAATTAGAATTTCAGATGTCAATTTTTTTTTAGTAATAAACACAAATTTCAAAATAAGTTCTACTCATGGGCAACAAAAGTAAATATTATTTTAAGCACAGGGGAAAAGTTCAACTCAGAAATTAATTCCAATTCATGGTAGCAACAGATTTCCTACAACTGTCCTAAAAACAGATATTCCAGACTATGGATATGGGACTGAGCCCTCCCAACTCCTCACCTCTGTCTTCTGCACAGATCCCAACTAAGCAAGGATTTCCCATGAGCTTTTCTTGGCAATGCAGATTCAGAGGAAAAAAAAAAAAACCCAAAAACCAAATTTCTACCACTTCAAAGCTGACTGACACAGACCAGTCTTCGAAACAACTCAATTTCAGAATTATAGCAGAAAATTCATTTAAAATTGTATCAAATTTACAGCAGGATGGACTGAATGAGCAGAATGTGGACTCCAGCAGGTATCCATGAAAAAAACCAACTGGTTTTCCCACGGGGAAAAGGGGTAAACCTTGGAGAGGCAGAATCCCAGATCCTCAGCAAAAAAGGCTTTACTGGCTCTTCAAACAACTTTTCTGTCCCAGGATTATTGAATTTAAAGGGTTTTCCTTTGGATGGGCCCATTCCCACCTCATCCTGGCACAGGCAGGTGAGTCCCAGGCACACACCTGGAAATTTATGGCAAAAAACCCTCCCAGGGACACAATCCACACCAATTTTATCCAGGGAAACTGAGAGATCCAACAACTTCAATAATCCCCTAATCATGGCAGCTCTGAACAAGAGAAATAAGAGTTACACCTTTCAAATCCCCATCTCAGCAGGTCAGGAAAGAGCAATCAGTGCTTGGGAGAACAGGAATTTGCATTTATTTTACCATGAACTCATCCCATGTGCTCCAAGCCCTGAGAGGGTGAAGGTTTTCCCATTATTCCAGTCCAGGAAAAAATGGTTATTCCCACTGCCCCACTTTGTTGGGAACAGTCAGCATTTGAGAGGATTTCAGCATTTGCTAAGGTTTCACACTCCCTGCTCAGTTTCTCCCACGTTCATTACATAAATCTATTTATAAAAGCACAAAGCTGTATCAGAATTTTTATATTTATATAAATCTCTGATATCTTTTATATGAGAATTGTTCTATTTGTATTTAAAATCTTTGCATTATTAGGGTTTTATTAAAACATCCAATATCAGATAGTGGAAGGATTGTTTTGCTCAGAGTCAAACTTGGCATTATAGCAGCAAACTGAGCTCCAAGAAAAGGCCAGGCCAGGAATAATGAGAAAATTCAAAAATTCCACTTCAAGTGATGATCAACTCTCATTGAAATAGCATTGTTTGTTTCAGTAAATATAATAATAAAAAAAAATCCAACTGAGCCAATAGTTAAAATAAATTTATCACACAGATCTACCAAAAGATCAATGTCTAGAGAAGCAAATTAAATCAATATATTAAAGCAAATCATGTTCCCCCAAGACAAAAATACACTATTTTAAGCACACAGTTTAGTTCTATACTCCCCATACCTCTCCACACTGCAGCATGCCATACAATTTAAAGCAAATGATACAATGAAAGAGTTTTATTTTGCTTGGATTAAGAGCTGAAAATGTCATGACAATTTCCACATCCTGCTGATTATCACACCCAGCATTGAAATTCCCTTGTACAAGGATCGGGGAGGAAAGATTTTGATACAGGTGATGTTTGGAGAGTTTCACATCAAAAGAAACATCTGAAAAATCAGTGCACAGCACTAACACAGGCACCCATCTCTGAAGAGATGCAAACAATTTAAGGCCCAGGTGAGTTTCAAATTCAGATTAAACTCCTTGCAGCAGCAGGTTCTTTTGCACTACCCAAGGGTACCCAAAAAGCATCTCCCATTTCTCTAACATGGGGGAGATGCTCCAACTGATCCACACAAACCCAACTGTGGGAACACTCTTCTTCCCCAGAAAATCCAGTGCTTATTCAATCACACTCATCTCCATTCACCTCACCTTCCAATTCATCACTTGATAGCACAAGAAGGTCACAAACAGAACAGGAATGCAACTCCCCCCCCAAAAAATCCCATTTTTCAATTCAATTTTTGCCACCTTACCCTCATAAGTTTCCAGGATGTGCACGGTGTCCCCAATCTGTAAGGAGAGTTCATCTGGTCCCCTGGCATCGTAATTGTAGAGAGCTGGGCAGAGGGAACACTGCTGTTAGAACAGGCAGGACAACAATTCCAGCATTCTGTTTCTTCACATCACTGCTTTTGTTACTCATGGTTGCCATTCTGAATCTTTTTGTAAAAAAAAAAAATCCTATAAAAATTCAGCCAAATTCTGAAATCCATTAGTATTTCCCCTTGTGGCATAAAATACAATCCCAAAGGTTCATTTGGTAAAGCTGTCCCTCACTCTGTTTAAATGCTTTGCTTCTTCATGGCAATACACTCAATTTTTGTTGTGTTTGCCAGCCTTCCAGCACTTTGTGTCAATTTTAGGCAGTTCTACAAAGAACTGCTCTGTCTTCCCCTGTCAGCTCAACACAGGGAAAACCTCTAAAGTTTCTCTAGAAAACTTAAACTGCCATGTTAATTTTAAAGGATGTTTTCTCACTCACTTCATTCATTTACTGCATACAATGTATAGAACATCAAAAGCATTTTATGCATTTAATGCATAGAATATTGAAAAATGTGATGTCAGAATTTCTGAGCACCAGAGGCAACTGCATCAACCCACTGTAAATAAATCCAACAGTATCCAACAGTAATTCAAAGACCATTCTTTCCCTACCCTTCCCAAAAGAAAATCTGGACACCCCTGAGCACTGAGATTGGCAATGTCCACAAATTCATCTGGCAAAGAATGCTACAAACTAGGTTTGGTTGGGAAAAAAATACTCATGATCTGAAAAATCAAACAGTTACAGTTCCTAAAGTCAAATTTTTACTTTTTATATGGAGTAAGCTCTCTGTAGGAAAAAAAAAAGTTCTTATACCAAGGAGACTCCTCCTGATTGAAGGCAGAGACTGAAATATTTCACAAGACTGAAATTAAAGAACTTGAATTCAGTCAAGGTAGACCCACAGAAGTTTCTTCCTCAATTTACTACTGCAACTCCTCCCTCCAATGAGGATCAATAGTAAGCGAAAATCAGAATTTCTCACTATTTCTCATAATTCTTCAGGAAGCAAAAGCGTTTTTGGAACACAGTAACTCCCTCCCACCCTCAGATTATCACTCTTTTCCTTCTGCCTCAATTTCCAGAGCAGGACTCAGGGATATTTTACTGGAACAGAAAGATCTGGATCAATGACCTGTGGCTCTCACAGGAAATTTTCAGACCAAGAGCTCACAGAGCAGCCACAACACGTCCCACACTCATTACAGGTAACGAAGCAAAAATCCCTTCAAATTCAAAACCCACGGCCACAGTTACAAATAAAGGAATGAGAGATGGGATTTAAGGAATACCTGCCTTACCTGCCCAGCTCCCCCCTACCCCAGCAGCCCTGAGCAGCAGGCAGGAGCCTGCACTACACAGGAGATCAACAGCAGCAATCACATCTGTAAGAGCTGGGAACTGCAGAGCAAACCCTGCTCTGAGCCCAGAGCTGATAACCAGCTCAGCCCTGAGTGCACACCTTGGAACATCCCAGTGGGCACCAGGGGAGGGCTAATCCCAGCACGAGGATGGGGCACAGAGCCCACTGCTGCCTCCTGGAATTACTGTTTGTTCTCCCCAGAACCCCTGGAATTCCAGCTCACAACTGGGTCACCAATGAATAAATCCATGACCCATTGGATCCCCAATCAGGAGATCCATGATCCATTGAATCAATAAATCCATGATCCATTGGATCCCCAATCAATAAATCCATGACCCATTGGATCCCCAATCAATAAATCCATGATCCACTGGATCCCAAATAAATGCATAGTCCACTGGATCATCAATAAATAAATCCATAATCCACTGGATCATCAATAAATAAATCCATTATCCACTGAATCATCAATAAACAGATCCATAATCTATTGGATTGCCAATAAATAAATCCATGATCCATTGCATCACCAATAAATAAACCCACAATCAACTGGATCGCCAATAAATAAATCCACAATCCATTGGATCCCCAAGAAATAAATCCACAATCCACTGGATCCCCAAGAAATAAACCCATGATGCATTGTATCACCAATAAATAAACCCATGATCCATTGTATCACTAACAAATAAACCCATGATCCACTGCATCACCAACAAATAAACCCATGATCCATTGTATCACCAACAAATAAACCCATGATCCACTGCATCACCAATAAATAAATCCATCCAGACTGGCTGGGTCCTCCTCTGGCCTGACAGACTTTAGACTAAGAGGTAAATAAATAAATCTGACTGCACAAGCAGAAAAAAACCATGGAAAAGCAGTTTAGAAAACATAGAATAAAAACACACTACAGGGTAAAAAGAATAAAGGTCAGGTGCACTGCAGAGACCAATATCAGCAGTATTTAAATGAAGGTTTTAGAAAGTAACAGTTTATACTGACATCAAAACAAGCCAAGCTAATTCCTCTTTTAATGTTTTCCTTAATTTTGTCATTATTAAAGACTGACAAACTCTCCCTCCCAGGTATCTGGCACAGGATATTTGAAAGCCATAAATGCTCTTCTGCAGGAGAAACACATGAACAAAAATGAGCATTTTGAACTGCTCTGAGCAGAGGGATGATTGCAGTGGTGAACACACAACATGTGGGACAGTCTGCTTGGGAACAAAGAAAAAAATTCTCATTTCAGCTTCTGTGCATAGCAGGGAACACAAAGTTACCCGACCCTAAATTCCTCCAAACCTGTGTGGCTGGAGTGCAACACAAAAAAACCCATCCTTGGGGTGTTCACTCAGATCCCTCCAATGCTCACAGCTCAATCAAGAGGCCCCTGGGATGTTCACACATCCAAAAATGAATCCAAGGACAGTCTCCCACCTCCAGCACCCTGACAAGCAACTTCACTGACTCACACCACACATCCCAGCCAGGAAAAATTTGCATTCTAACAGATTAAAAACCAGCCCTGTACTCAATTCACACTTCAGCTGAGCATTTCTCCAACATTTAAGTGGGATAACACTCAGGATCAAAGGCAGCTATGAAGAAAAGGCACTAAAATTTATACCCAAGAGTGCTCAAAGTGGTGTCTGTCACAACAAGGAAGGTCAGGCACCAGGAGCTGAAGTGTAATGACCAATTCTTGTGACAGAAGATAACAAACAGCCATCAAATGGTAATTACTGCCCACGACAGCTCCCACTGACCTCAACTGACTGACGAGCCAGGGAGGGGTGATTTATCTTCAAAAATATATATGTATGTGTGAAAAATACGCCTGCAAGAGAAAATAAATCACATTTCTGACTTCCAACAGCATTGACAGATCGTGAAGCAAACAACCAAAATAACTATAAAGTGCATTCCACCCCTGTGATTACAAAGCAAGGCTTGAACTACAAGACAAACTCCCCTGGAAGGGAGCAGAAAACTCCTCCTCACAGGAATTTTTTGTATGTACAGTGACATCAAAAGATGTTGTGACAGAAGATGTTTGATTGGCACAAACAACAAGGCTTTAATTAAAGGAAAAGACAAAACTTGGAGGAGTAAAAGCATGAAACTGGTATGTTTGCATTTTGTCTCATCAAATGCACCCTGAGCTATCATTTAAAATATTTAAGAACCTCAGGTATAACTTCCAATTTTTAAAATTTGTTTTTATTTTAACTGAAGTATATTTTGCCTAATTTGAAAAGTCCAACATCCACCCAAGAGTCCCAAAGCACCAAAAGCAAAGGATTAAGTGTGGGCACAGAAAGAGCCTTTTTTTCAACTCTTAAAGTTGATAAAGAAGGGAACAATGAACAGGGCATTACAGTAATTGCACCAAAGCCCTATTTACTGTTCAAGAAGACAAAACAAACACCTCTGTGAGCTGCACTCCTTAATCTGCACACATCAGAAAAATGAGGAGGCCAACACCAAAAGAATTAGAGCTGGAAAGAGGTGGAAAAAAGGAAAAAGCAAACAAAGGTAACATCAATTTCTATTGAAAAAGCTTTTTTCTGACTGTATGAAAGGTGGGATATCTTAAGATACCATAAAGATGTTAAAGGTAATATTCCCTGGTATTACTTTGCTTTAAAGGCTTTATTAATCATTCTAAACTCCTGAAAGAAACCAAAATACATTTAACACACTATCAGTTTTATTTTACACTGGTTTAAAAAAAAAAAAAATCCCTAAACCATAACTGTGCTTTTTCAATAAAAGGAGACAAATTGCAGAGCTGAAAGCAAAGTCTTTTGTAAATTCTCTGGTATTAAAAGATATCTGAAAGGTTTTCCTCCTATTTTCCCCTAAAATTAAGGTGGTTGATTTGAGTATTCAGGCAGATTCCTCTGTTACTCATCCAGAGAGGTTTCTAATTCCTACAGCTGAGGCTAATGGAGAAACAAAAAGAAAAAAGCAGTGTTTGAGTCAGGAGTGGCACCTGAGAACTGTTACAGACAATTATTTCACGTGTGCATTAACCAAGGGAAGATCCTCTCACCTTCACCTCAGATCTTGTCATTCTGAGTCTCATCAAGCTCGATTCAGAGTTCTTTCTCAATATTTTAGTTATTCTGTTAGTCAAACTTTCCCAAAAAACTCATTTCCTGAAGGGAAGAGAAGCCTGGAGAAATTCTTAGACCTGAACAGTTACCACACAGCTAAAGGAGAAAATCCAGCTCGTGCTTCCTCCTGCCCAGTGATGCTCTAATCTTCTTGATTAAATCAGGAATGTGACTTTCATCACAGGATTAGCCTAAATCCCCCAAATTCAAGTCAATAGAAAGGACTGATCACCACTTTCCCTTACAAAGGTGAGACAATTCCTTTCACTCCTGTGCACGAGCAGCAAATCCCTGAAACACACAACAGTTTATCTGGAAACTTCTCCTCTCCATGACTACACAACAAGGCATCTGCTGAGGGTGAGAGAATCCTAAACCAGACTCTGGAACCCCTCAACCCAAAATCCCTGCAATGCCAGCCTGCCTCCCCTCTTCCAAAGAGAGGGAACAAAGAGTGCAGGGCCACCAAGCTTTTCTAAGCATGAGCAGACACCTCCCAACAGATGGCAAGGGCAGCAAGATGTTGTGCATCACATCTGGTGTCTCATCACTCACTACCCAACAGGAATTAATTAATAAGCTGAGGAAACTTCAGAAATCCAGAACAATCCCAAATGTAAGGCCTGGTGCCTTCCAGTCTATTTTATTTCCTCCTGTCTGAGCCTGGTGTATCTTGTGGGTTTGCTTTTGGTTTTTTATTTCAGTTTTTTTTTTTCCTTCTGTGGATTGATGTCTGAAGTTTCCAATGTGAAGGGTAAATGGTGTGACTCAAAATGGTCATTAAAAAAGTGGTTTGTGGCATTTTTAATGAAGCTGCTGAGTCCTGCAGGCAGAGCTCAAGTAGGACAGAGCAAGATGCTCACTTGT
The DNA here is from genome assembly GCA_013400775.1 of Chaetops frenatus. Lineage (NCBI taxonomy): Eukaryota > Metazoa > Chordata > Aves > Passeriformes > Picathartidae > Chaetops > Chaetops frenatus. The sequence continues at coordinate 46,816 of VZTR01005687.1, read as the reverse complement.
CATTCCTGCACTAATTAAAAAATACAGAAAATAATAAATAGAGAAAAGGAGGCTCAGGGGGGACCTTCTGGCTCTGCAAAACTCCCTGACAGGGGGGTTCAGGCTCGGGGAACAGGGACAGGAGAGGAAATGTTGCACCAGGGGAGGCTCAGCTTGGACATCAGGAATTTCTCCATGGAAAGGGTGATCTGACATTGGCAGGGGCTGCCCAGGGAGGTTGGGAGTCCTCATCCCTGGAGGTGGCACTCAGTGCTCTGGGCTGAGGACAAGGTGGGGATGGGGCACAGCTGTCTTGGTGCTCTTTTCCAAACTGAATAAATCTGGGATTCTGTGAAACAAAGAGTTCTGAACCAAGCCAAGATTTCCAAGAAACAGGTTCAGCTTCTTGCTTTGCTTCCTCCCCCCTTTTCCAGCCAGACACTTTATTTTTAGGGAGCTAATGAAGTGAAATGCTCACTTACCATTTCAACAGCTCTCTCCCCTCTCTCCTTCTGGCTAATCTGTATTCAGAGCACTTCACCACCAAGTACTGAGGGTATAAAGCTGAAACTAGTGCTAAAAAATATATATATATACATCATTATTGACTCTAACAGCATTATTAATGTGCCATAATGCACAGCTAACAAGAAGCACAATCAAGAACATCCAAATTGATTTTTAATATTGAGAAGTCCATTAAGAGAAACACCCTGGATGTAAGAAGTAATCACACCACCCCAAGCTCTCAACACTGGCTCTTGCAGAAAAAGCAAGATGCTGATTTAAACTAACACAAAACATTCTCCAGAGGCAGATGTTTTGGCATCTGGTAGCTCAGAATCACAAAGTGAGTGAGTTTTGATGTTCCCTCAGACCTCCTGCATTTCACTGGGGGCCACTAAGGAGCTATAACTTGGCTCTTGTTTTGGTGGGGCTCCAGAAAGGCCAGGACAGAATCTGAGCACCAGCTGTGCCTCAAGAAAGGACTTCAGTGCTTGGAATGAAGCAAAATTCAAACCAGCCTCTTTTTAGAAAATTTGCAAAAGTTTCAGCACTGCTATGTAGAAAATGCACCCAGGGATCTGCTGGGCAGAAGGACAAGAGTGAAAGGCTGGAGGGGAGGATGAACTCGTCCAGCTCATGGTCAGCGCTGGCAGAGCATCAAATGTGCCTGGGCTGGTGGTGAGTCAGGCTGGATCCTTCAGCTGAGGCTCCCCAGGAGATGAGACATGACCAGAACTGGCAGAGCTGCAGCTCCACACCCACTCCTGGCTGATGTTTGTCCATCCCTGCCCATCCCTGGCAGCAGCACTGGCACCCAACCCCATCCTCAGCCAGCACTGCCCAGGGGCCAGCCTGCTCAGCACCACGGGGACAGCAGCAACAGCAGGGACAGGATTCCTGGAGAACTCCCAAACCCAGCCACAGAATCCCAAAAATGCCAGCAGCAGCAAGGACAGCCTCAGAACTCCCAAACCCAGCCACAGAATTCCAAAAACGTCATCAGCAGCAGAGACAGCACCAGGAGAACTCCCAAATCCAGCCACAGAATTCCAAAAACGCCAGCAGCAGCAAGGACAGCATCAGAACTCCCAAATCCAGCCACAGAATCCCAAAAACGTCATCAGCAGCAGAGACAGCACCAGGAGAACTCCCAAATCCAGCCACAGAATTCCAAAAACTCCGTCAGCAACAAGGACAGCATCAGAACTCCCAAATCCAGCCACAGAAATTCCAAAAACTCTGTCAGCAGCAAGGACAGCAACAGAACTCCCAAATCCAGCCACAGAATCCCAAAAACACCATCAGCAGCAGAGACAGCCTCAGGAGAAACCCCAAATCCAGCCCCAGAATCCCAAAACACGTGAGCTTGGAAGGGACCTCTAGAGATCATCCAAGTCCATTCCCCCCACCAAGGCAGGGCCAACCCAGAGCAGGGGACACAGGAACACATCCAGGTGGATTTGGAATGGTCCCCTCAGAGGAGGAGACTCCACACCCTCCCTGGCAGCTGGTCCAGAGCTCTGTCACCCTCATGGAAAGAAGTTCCTCATGTTGAGGTGAAACCTCTCATGATTTACTTTAGTCCAGCCAACACACACAGGTGCAACATCCCAAAAGTCACAAGCTCACTCTCAAATCCAACCTGTGAAAGAGACTTCAAAACCCTAAAATTCTTCCCAACCCAGCACACTCCAGGCTAAACCCACACAAATTATCTCAAAGCCCCCAACAGGCCCAATTTGGTGTTCCAGGAGATCACAGAGCCCCCTCTGAACATCCTTGAGGCATCAACCCCTTAATTCTTCAATTCTTCTCCCTTGCTGTGGCAGCAAGTTCCTGTAGCACTGAGCAGGAGTGTGGAAAGAGGGTGTATTTTACTGAGCACTACTACAGAAGGGAGCTTAATGGCACAGCTATATTTTAGTAGGCATTTCCATGGCTATAAAAATCAAGTTCAACACACTGAAACTGCTCTTGCACTGCTGTGGAAACAGGAGAAAAAATGACACAATTCACTGCAACACCGAGCTGATGAAGCAGAGCAAAGAGCCTAAAGCAAGGAGGAAATGAGGTGATGGGAAGATGCCTTCATTTCCTACTATTCTTCCTCCTCAGTATTTCTACAAGGGAAAACAAAATCAAAATTCCTCTGTTCCTTTCTCAGGAAAGCTTCTGGAACAGGAGGAAAAAAGATCAAGGAGTTTGGGGCTTTTACACATCAAACCTGACTCAATTTCTTTTTCTTTGCCATCACTTTATCAGGCTGTCTCCAACAGCAACAGTACAGACCCCAAATCAAATAAACCCTGAAGAACTTGTTCTGCTTTCCCTAAAAGACCACCCAGAGAGAGGAATGACCTACTAAAATCCCCAGTTTGACCCACCAATACTCCCAAAACAGCCAGGCTATGGCAGAAACAGGAAATCGGCGATGCTTTTCCTGAATTTGTATCTCACGCCGGAATTAGGGGGGAAAACGTCACCATGGGAGCAAGTCAAACAGCACTGAATGCATGAAAAGATAAGAGTAGCATTTTGCAAAAACAGGGAAAAATTGTTTTTCTCCAGACCAGGGGCAATCACATGCTCCAGGCAGCTTCCAGCGGACTTGGCTCGGCCACCAGCCCTAACAAAGGGTCACTGTCCGGCTCCCTCTCAGCACCAGCCCCTTCCACCAGCACTCAGAGACTTCATATCCCTGGAATTCCCGTTTTCCCACCTCAGGGCAATCCTCTGAACCCACATCAAGTTTTGTGTCCGTTCTGGAAGAAATAAGATAAGGAACTGATATGATCCCGCTATTCATTAAAGACCCAGTGTGAACTTTTATTCCATAAATTTACAGATTCCTGGGAAAGGGGGAAGAGCAGAGTGGAGGCACACCCTCAATCACTGCTTCCAGACACTGAGCTCCACAATTTTGGCACAGTAAGAATCTACCTGTATATTCACAACAATTCACTTTAGCACAAGTTTATTTAATAATTCTAAAGCCTTTTTTGGTCTAATCATAGAATATTCCAAGCTGAGGCTCACAAGGATTATCAAGTCAACTCTTTCTTGTAATTATTATTTGAATTAATCAATGATTTTTAATAGCTATAGTGTAATAAATTAGTATTTTAAAGTTGATGTAGCTCAGTAATCCATCACAAATGTACAGCAGAATTCCCAGGTGAGAACTTGGTTCCCCACTGCTCAGGCACCCCTCAGCCTACTGAAACACATCAAAAATATCCCTTATACCCACTTCCTTCACTGCCCTGAGCCCCAAAATCACCCTTGTTAACTCAGGATAGTTCAAAGCCATAACTCCTTCATTCCCAAGAACAATCATCCAAGCAAAATGCATTTTAAAAACTCCCTGATGGTCACACATTAATGCCAGGAAGGTGATGGAGGTGCCACTAACCCAGCAGTAACTCATTAACCTCTGCTGTAAGAAAGGGAGTGTTTTGATTATTCTTTCCTCCTTTTTGGCAGGTTATTTTCCCAGCATCACTCCGAGAATCCCCTGAAAAGGGGTGAGGCATTAGCACCCAGCACACACCACTGGCAGCAGGGCAGAGCAGGGGAGCAGAGCCAGCTCCTGGCCAAGGAGCAGATCCCTGCTGTTCCCAGCACTGCTCCTCTGGGAACAACAGCTAAGGGGACACATTGCCCTGCCAGGATTCCCAAAATCTGCTCCAATGTCTCTAGAAGGCTCCTACAGGCAGCACAAGTTTGTGTAACTTCCACCTTAAAATGTTTGCTTGCCTCGCTGAAAAAAATACTGCATTAATCTAAAATTAGTGGTTATTTCTCAACTATTCGACTCATTTCCACTTGCAGCACCTCTGCCTCAAAACAGAACTACTCAAAAAGCAAATTAATGACAACCAGCACATTGCACCCTCAGTGTGCAGCAAACCAGCTCGTTTTTGATATATAAATCCCACATTTGCCCTACCTATGTTTGGTAAAAGCATCCTCTGAGACACCAGGGTCACTCAGCAGTGAGATCTGTGTTGGAAACGGTGGGGAAGGGATTTTGTGCCATTTTCCTGGAGGAATCTAACTCAGACCTTTTGCTAAGCAGCCTTCAGTGTTCTAGAGAAAAACAGTTTAACTTTAAAAATAGTTCTTGCTCCAGGAAGGGCCCAAGAGCAAGAGGGAGCTGCTGCACGCAAAGGTAACACCACAAACCCTGTCACTGCAGATGCAACAAGAAGGGAAACAATTGCAGAACTCAAAATTTCATTAATTATCAACAATATTTTATTTTTCACTAAGTTTACCCAGGCATTTCTCAAAGCTGTCACTACCCATCTCCTTACCACCTAAGCTGGCATGCTATTATTCTACTTCCCCTGCATAAAACTGTTTTATATTTTCCACACTTTTTATGTAAGTGTTGGAAGCATCAAGACAGCACATTACAAATATAATACATGAACTCCTGGTCTTAAAAGTTGATATCTTGATTTAAGATCAGCACGCAGTGTTATAGATGGTATCACAGCCAGACTGTAAAAGCTTCCAGTTATCCCAGTATTTTAAATATTCAGGCCCTAAAAGTATTAAAATTCCTGGTTTTTAGCCAAGAACACGTTCACCTCTGTGTGCTCTAACTGTGGAAACTGCAGGAAGCCCAAACTGTACTTTCTGTGTTTAAGGCAAAAATCTGAACCAGTTCCATCACTCATCACAGCCCAGTAAATAAACAGAGGCCTCCTCTGCAGCACAAGGGATTGATATAAATCTGTTAATAAATCACTTCAAGAATACATTTAACTAAAAAAATCAAACAAGAGCTGAACCCACACAAAACTTCCAACAATGTCAGCAGCACCACAACTGAGTCATTCTCTCAAGTCTTCACTAAAATGTGCTTACCTGGCTATATCCAGTCTTTTTTTTTTTTTTTTTTTTTTTTGGGAATAAGAATTCCCACCCCACAGAGCTGAAAGCAAGATACTTCAGTTATTCCTTGAAAGACTCAACTGATTCTCAAAGAAGATTTGGGATCTTTTTCCCAAAAACGCTTTGCTAATCTTAAAGGTCTTTTCCAACCTTAATGATTCCAAGACCATCCAGTCCAACCATCAACCCAGCACCACGGTCACCACCAAAGCACGCCCCCAGGTGCCACATCCAGATGTGTTCTGGACTTCCAGGGACAGGGACTGCACCACCTGATGGGATCCCATTCCCAGTTTGTGGCTGCAGCACTGGTTTGACCAAGCCTTTGCCATAATCTTGCATAAGCACCACCTCCATCAACATCCCAAAACTGGCATTCAGCAGGAGAGGGACCAGACCAGACTGAATCCAAAGTCCAATTCCCATCATCAGCACTTTAAGACCTTATAAAAAACTCCTTCACCCATGAGCACCTCCTGGAGCTCCTTGGGGCAGCAATGCTCAACATTAAAGCAATTCCATCCAACTGAAGATGTCCCCACTATCCAGATAAACATCTAATGTGCTTTTTAAATCCTTTTAGAGTCTCAGTTCCAGTCAAACGCTCAAGAACACAACCAACAAATACAAATAAACACAGTGTAGTGTAATAAATACCAACAGAATATCTGGCTCTGCATCAAAAAGTTTGGGGTTTGTGTTTTGTCCCATTTGACTCACACATTGTGGAAACTACTGGCCAAGAAATACCTCTGCACCACAAAAAATAGATGTTTTCATCTCCAGACACTTCACTGTGAGAAAGGACAACTCTATCCTCAGTAAAAAAGCTCAGTGGCAGAAATCTCCAGGAAAAAGATCTTTATCCACTGCTTTGTCACATGGCACTAAATTAATTTCAAAAATGAGTCAATGCCAGGTGTTCCTGAAACAGTCCCGGTGCTCCAGGAATTCTGAGCTGCTCTTGTGCCCATTCCTGCCATGGCCTGGGAAGTCCAGGACAAAAAGTTTGGTTTCTTTATGCCCAAATGTCAGTGAACAGCACGAAAAAAAAGTGCAGAACAGCCCAGTGGAGGTGAGAGAGAGGTGGGACACAGTGGCAGCAGCAACAGAAGGGTTGCTGACAGGCTGGCAGGGAAGGACAGAGCTGCATCCTGCCATACCAAACACACATCTTCTACAGATTAACTCTGACTTGAAACAGAAGCCAAAATCCCTCCAAAATTAAAAAAAAAAAAAAAAAAAAACAAGGCAGAAACCACTTTTTTCACAACCAGTTTGAGTCACACCATTTACCCCTCACACTGGAAACTTCAGAGATCAATCCATAGAAGGAAATAAAAATCCACCCAAAACCAAAAACCAAATCCACAAGATACACCAGACTCAGAGAGAAGAAGTAAAACAGGCTCTCGAGTCTTCTCCACCTAAGATTCTTGGTCAAAGAAGGTGATGGATTGATGGAAACATCAACTCCTACCAGTCATGGCAAGAAAAAAATAACAGGTGAGACAGAGGCAGTGCAATAACAGGAAAAAGGGGGAGCCAGGTCAGCTGGAATGAAGGAATTCCAGCAGGGATGACAAGGCAACAGGTGATGCCTGCAGAAAATCGGTGGGAATTTGTCTGTAAGGACAAAAGAAGAGATAAAAAGGGAAAAAAATGAGGCTGGACACCAGGAAATATCACCACTACCCTGGGTTAGACAGAGCATCTAAAGGCTTCAGACCAAGCGTTATTTTCTATATTAGAGCTAAAAATGAGCCACAGATGGATGCAAAGTAACAATTCTCCCATAGCACCCCAAAGCAGCAGGAAAAAGTCAAAGTCAATCAAACAAGAGCTGCTGGACACACCTTCTTTTAGCTCTTCCCATTACTTAAGAAACAGTAATTAAAGATTTAAGTCTTGCCATTTTGATGTTAGTTTTCACTCACACACTCCCATTTGGAGAGATTAACCTCAGATTTATCAACAGAAACATCCCCACAGGCCCTTATCTCTAAGTTTCATGGCCCAAGTGCCACATTTCACCATCTCCCTGCACAGTCACTGAGCTGCAGTGCAAGCCCTCCTTCCGAGGACAGCATTTACAGGGCATTCCAAGCCACTGCCTCGATAATCCCCAGCCGTGGCAGGGGCAGGATTTGCTCACAGGAGTCATATGCACAGCAGATTTTTCTGAAAGCAAGCGTCCTTTTAAACCATTCACCATCTGCCTCAAGACTCAGAAACTCAAATTCTCATCAACGGCTTCCATCTGGCTCAGCACTGAGAGATTTCCTGTGTCAGGGTCTACCCCAGGAGTACTTTTTCTATTACTGGTTGCTTCCACCTCGTTTCTGACACACAGACACTGCACACTCTGCAGGAAGCAATTCCTCAATAAAAGCACCCAACTCCCTGCCCTGAACCATTCCCTGCTGCCAACATTTTTTCCTGCAGACCAGCTGGCACCATTAGGAGGCTGGCACCTCATTTAGGAGGATACTAAAGACTAAAACACCAGCTGGGAAGCAGGGAAGCTCTGGGGACAGGTATGAGTGGAGCTTTCCATGCTCCTGTACCTCTGCCCCCTCCCAGAGGCACCAGCAGCACCAGGATTTGCTATGTTCTCCATTAATTCTGTTTTTTCCTTTTTATTCCATGTATAGAAACAGGAAAACTCTCCTAACACAGCACAGCTGAAGGCCTTAGAGAGGTTTGGGTATGGTGTGGCCTCATCTATTCCTTGTGGGTTCCCTCCTCCTGGGACACTCGGGCCCCATTCCCTCCACAGATGTTGTTTTATTCCATCAGCCCCAAGCCCAGTGACGCCAGCACTTCCGTGCTTTGTTTGGATAAGCAGGAGGAGGAAGGCAGAGCACACACAGACACCTAAGGCTGCACTTCCAGAAGGCATCAGCACGCCTGAAGAGGCTCCCAGGTATTCCAGAGGCTCTGTGCTCTCTCCAGTCCCAAGTGCCCACCTGCACTGCCAGATTTTCCAATCCTTCAGGAGCGTTTCAGGAAGCTCTGCCAGAAGCAGCCAAGAACTCCCCAATTCAAGCCAAGAGGTTCCTCTTTTCAAGGAAGATAATTCTTGATGCCCTCCCCATTATTCCTCAGGGATAACAGGATTTTCCCAAAAGCCCCACCACACCTGCTCAGCCTGGCAGCTGCTCCAGCAGGTTTTCCACCTCAAAATTCAATAATTTGTGCAGCACATCCACAAAAGTGGCACAGCTACTAAAAGAGTAGGGAATGTACAGACAGAGTGCCTCAAAAACCCAAGTGCCTACAAGCACCAACATTGATTATGTACAATTTTGCTGCCATTCTCGTTCAGAAATTACACAGCAAATCCTGTTCCACACACTTGTTGGTATTTTCTACTGGGGAACACAAAGACACTTTGCTACTCCAACACCCTCAGGCAAAATCAGCCACCAAAACCCTCTGCAAACATCTTCTAAAAAGGGTTGTGCAGAAATAATATAAGCAGCACTCAAAATAAAGCAGCAGTGCTAAAAAATAACATACAAAAAAAGCCAAATTCATGTGTGGCAGCTTCAGTTCTTCATCCATCTGTTTGTTTTGTTACGTATATGGTACATGATTACACATAATAGTTCTCAATGCAATTATTGCAGTTTAGTTACAAAGCTATATGGAGCAGAAAAATATTTCCAGAGATATTTCATATTTTTGCTGATGACACTGAAATGCAGCAACTGCTGCTTCTTGTGTTACAAATCTTTACATCAGAAATTAGATTTAATGCACAAATTACATAAACATAGGAAAATAATTCTATAAATATATAAATGTTTTCACAAGTACAGTCCAAAAAGGGAAATAACGTTTCAGAATTACAGGAATTCTCTCTTGTTGAAGATTTTTTTTGGTTTAGACAGGGCATGATTTCAATACCCCCCCCCCCCAAGCTAAAGGAGGAAAGTATTCCAATAACTCATTAAGGAATTCATTAAAGCCTTAGTCAGAAAATAACTATTGTCAGAACAGCCTTGGGAGTCACCACAGGCTAGAAAACAGAATTAAAAATGCTTTTAAGTTTCGTTTAAAAAAAAAAAATCTGACTTTCAGTGCTCCACCACCCTGCCAAAGGAGACCCATAAAGAGGAGCAGCTCCACTGAATATTTTGAGGAAGTTTTGGACTTGCAGAAAATCAAAGGGGTGAGGCAGAACTGACATCTTTGATGGAGTAAATACTTGAAAACTGGATTAGAGCTCCTTCTTGGAGCTCCCATTCATTAACAGGAGCCAGCCGCAGCTATTTATCTACAGCTGGACACATCCGCAGGTATTTAACGAGAGGTGTTGGATTTCAGCCCTGCAGGACCACGCTGAAGGATCAGACAAAGCAAAGGATCCTCCGTGTGCTCAACAGCCAGCACCGGACCAACTCCAGAAGCACCAATGTTTAAAGGAAAAATGATCCCAACCCTTATTCCTGTAGCTGCAAGCTGACAGAGAGGCTTCCTGGAGAAGGTTTAAGTTGCCTCCAGTTTATTTTCCCATTCCTTGCAAGCTTTGCCTTTGGAGAAACGCAAATGTCTTTGTAACACCAAGAAATTTGTGCCAAGTGTGGCAAACAGCCCAAAATTGGCATTGTTTGAGTGCACCTAAGTCAGGCATTTAGACTACAGAAAGGGATAATTACAAAACCCACCAAGGGGCCACTGAAATCAGAGAAGCCCAGAATGGTTTTGGTTGAAGGGACCTTAAAGCTTCTCCAGTCCCATCCCCTGTGACAGGCAGGGACACTTTCCACTATCCCTGGATGCTCCAAGCTCATCCAGCCTGGCCTTAGACACTTCCAAGGATGGAAATACCAAACCAAACACCTGAAATCAGGCCCCTGACTGCTGTCACTGCCATACCTATGTACCATGGAAAGTGTAAAACCTCACTTTCCTACCTTCCCTTTTATTTTCTAGGAACAAAATTACCAGCTGAAAGTTCCCTAAACTGACTGAAAATTTCCTTTGCAAAGTTAAATAAAAGCTCTGTATTATGGCCATAGGCAGCTGGCTACCTACTGAAGTCAGTTTGTACTCCATGAGGGGGGAAAAAAAAAATAGTAATTCCTAGAAAATCCCACCAGGAATCATTTCTCAGAACAATCCCAATTTGTAATGTTGTCGCTGGCCTGTCTGAAAACAAACAGGAGTCCACCCTCACTTCCTCTTATCTGACATCTTTATCCCTCTCCAATCTGCTGTTTGCAACAAGTGTTTATTGACAGAGAACAGTAGTGGCTGCTGAGTAAACTGGGAGGAGCTGAGCACATGGCTGCAGTCAAATGCAGGTTATTCCTGCAGGAAAGGGTGTGTTACACCTTCCAGCCCCTTCCCTCTGCTTCAGGGGATGCCAGGGATGGGGCAGCATGGAAATGCATCCCCTCAGCAAGCAGGGAATTAAAGGGTGTTGTAAAATAGAATCATGGAATGGTTGGGGTTGGAAGGAATAATCAAGATTGTTCAGTGCCACTCCTGCCATGGGCAGGGACCCCTCCCACTGTCCCAGGCTGCTCCAAGCTGGCCTTGGGCACTGCCAGGGATCCAGGGGCAGCCACAGCAAATCTGGGCACCCTGTGCCAGGGCCTCAGCATCCTCACAGCCAGGAATTCCTTCCCAATATCCCATCTAAACCTATACTCTGTCATTTTAAAGTCATCTCCCTCTGTCCTGCCACTCCATCCCTTGTCAATTGTTTCTCTCCATCTTTCTTGTAAGTTCCTTCAGGTACTGTAAGCCCACAGTGAGGTCACCCCAAAGCTTCTCTTCTCCAAACTGACCAATCCCAATTCTCTCAGCCTTTCCTCTCAGCAGAGGGATATAACAAATAAACCCCTAATCTGGGTGTCCATGGGGAATGCTATCTCTGGGAAGCTGAACCTGCATGTGCTCACTCCAATACACTGATTGATGTAGCAGCAAATTTTCCACGGATATTTTACATTCTCACTTTTGCTCCATGGGTTTGGGATGTGTCACTAACAGCAGTCACCTGTCCTGCCAGGCAGCTCCAAACCTCCCAGCACAGCAGCACTAAAATCACTAAGATGTGTTCCTAAGATGTGTCTTTTTCAACTTCCTTACAATATTTCCTTCACTGCTCTAAGTCTCCACGTGCCACCACAGCCTGGGCTGTAACTCCAGGGTTCCACAGAAGCCTTAAATCTGTCCTAAAACATCACAGCCCTCCCTGAAGCAGCAGCAGAGAAGCAGCAGTGCTTGGCTGTAGGATTTCCTGGGCTTTCACCAGCATTCCTCTTACCAAACCCCTATCACATAATTCAAAGAGGCATTACAAGAGCAGAACTCAGCTGCAAAACTTTTAAATCATGATTATTTTATCACCTCTTAGTCCAGCAACTGCTTAAATCCCACCCCTAATAATCAAATCTATAAATTTCTATGTACCTGGTTTGAAGGTACTTCCATAAACACCTTTGGAAAAGCCATCCCACCTCAGAGAGGCACTAAAACACTCTGAGCATGAAGTGTGGCCAATGTCCCAATCTAAATCAGGCTCTTCATTATTTGCCATGTTGGGATGTACAACAGCAACTCACCAGTAATAAACAAAAATACTGGAACTCATTGAATTTGGAAAAGACCTCCAAGACCATCAAGTCCAAGTCCAATGCCCACCTTGTCGCCCAGCCCAGAGCACTGAGTGCCACATCCATACATTCCCTGGACACCTCCAGGGATGGGAACTCAAGCCCTCTAACTGGGAAGTTGTCCTTTTACATCTGACCATCCAAGTACATGTAGCATTAATTCCTTTTGCACCATTTATTCAAAAATAAAGAAATTAAACTACTACAGTAGTAGTCTAATTACTCCATACAGACACAAACCTTTAGACACAGAGACATTTTAAATACAATATTTGCAGTAACCACAATAGCACCAGTTCTAGTCTCACTGCAGTTCTCAGCATAAAGGAAAAGGGGCGAAGAACAGCAAAATTCAGCATTTGGAAGCTCCCACAACCGCTTTGCACTCTCAGAGGTGCTGGGCAGGCTCCCAGACTTCCCAAAGCAGCTCATTACATCCCAGAAGGAGAGGAAAACCACCAAAATTACAAATTTCACATCACATTAAAAGTGGGAAACTTGAGACTGAGCAGCCACACTCCACGGCCACTCCGTGACACAAACTGGGAATGTGACACTGAGCAGCCACACTCCACGGCCACTCCGTGACACCGAGGGGACACAAACAGCTCTCAGGAAGCCTCTGATGTCCCCGTGGAGGAAGCCACACACCCACGTGGTCCCCTCCACTCAACCACACTCCTCCCCACCGGCTCAGGGCGAGGAATGAAGGCAGGATGGAGATGCAGGACGCGGATCCGCAGCACTGGGAGCAGGGAAAAGCCTCTCAAATGGAGCTGCTCATTTCCCGGTTTGGCGTGGCTCCCCATATGCTAATCTAATATCCCTATTATCCCATTAGATCCACACCCATTCCTCCTGCAGCCTCCCGCACGCCGAGCCCTGAACTCTCTCAGGAAGCGGAGCTGAGTCACGCTCTCAGCTGCCTGCTGAGATAATGCCTCAGCACAGAGGCTTGGGCCAGCAAATTCACTTTACTCCAGTGCAGGGCATCCAGCAGCATCCCCAAATCCCACTGTGCCACGGGGGGAATGCTCCTTAACACACCTGTGTCCCACCAGCTGGCACGACAGGCTTGTTGGCATAATTTGTTCCAGCTGCATCACAGCCAGCAAATCTCCCAAGTCTTGGGATGTTAAGAAAATCTGTTGTGCACAGGGATATACCAGAGGAGGGGGAAAAGGCATATTTATGTATTATAAAAACAGACATGCATATTTCATATATACACAACTCTAGATAGAGACACATGGACGTTTCTGAGCTCCCAGTGCTGTGACATAACAAACATAACCACAACAACACACACCTTCTTGTTATTTCTGCTTTGGGGAAGCTTGCACACAGAATCCCAGAATATCTGGGGCTGGAGAAGACTGCACATAGAATCCCAAAATACTTGGGGCTGGAGAAGCCTGTACACAAAAGCCCAAAATACTTGGGGCTGGAAGGCATCTCTGGAGATCATCCAGTCCATCCCACCTGCCACCTGGACCAGGTGACACAGGAACACATCCAGCTGGGTTGGGAATGTCTCCAGAGGGGGACACTACAAATCCTCCCTGGGCAGTTGTTCCAAAGCTCTGAAACCCTTCATGGAACAAAGTTCTTCCTCATGTGGAGGTGGAACTTCTCATGGTTTAGCTCATGGCCACTGCTCCTCATTCTGTCACTGGGCACCACCAGAATGAGTCTGGCACCATCCTCTAGGAGATATTAATAAAATACACCCAAAGTCTGTTACATGATATTTCACTAAGTCCCATTTGCATTCCTATTTGGGATTTTCTCCCTGTCAGACAATACTGAGTCAACATCAACCCCCAGGACTGCTCATGGCAAACAGGAAGAAAAATACTCTCAAGTCCAAATTTCCAGTTTACCAATGCCCTCTCCAATCCTGTTTGGGACTACAGAACTGTTGTACCAATTCTCCACAGCCTCCAGCTTTCACAAGCAGCACAAAATAAAACATCTGAAGAGCCACAGACCTCTTTCTTCACAACATAAAGGTCTATAAAAAAACTTAAAACAAAACTGAATATTCATTTTCCTTAGGAGGACACCCAAAAGAAGCTATCCCTCCCGAAGCAGCCTATAATAGAATGGCACAGGCCAGTGAATCTAACATTCAGTTTATTCTAAATCTGATTTTATCTCCATGCAACACTACAGCCACTTTCAACCCTCACACCCCTGTGATTCAGCAGAGAAATCCCCCAGCTTGGTGAGGATCTCAACTTCCTTGCAGGAAAAAGAAAACAAACTATCAGAGGAATATAAAACTATTATAAAACCAGGACAAGCTTCTCTGCAGAGCAATGGACACAAACTGAGCACATCAACTTGTGCTTTTTTAAAACCAGGATTTTTTTTTTATTATTATTCTTGAATTACATTTAAGTTTTCTCTTACTACACGTGCAATCCCCCCACGCTGGAGATCCAAGTATACTTAAAGCATTCTACAGAACAATCAGTCTATTTCAAACATTTTTTCTCTCTTGTCGTTTTCAAGTCTATTTCATTACATTCCTGGAAAGTCGGGGCCTCCACCACAGCAGCAGACACGGAGCTCCTGCAGAAGGGGAACTTGCTTTGCTTTCGAGTGTCACTGGGTTGTAACACTACGTGACAACGCACTCATTCCAAAATACCCATCCCACACCACCAGGCAGATAATTTGGAAACTTAACAAGCGACCGCCATCAGTGGCACTTTCTTCCCCATGTTCATCCTGCATCCTCAGCGCTGGAGTTACCCACGGGTCTCACACCAGGTAAACGGGATTTACTAGTCATTTTTGTAAGTCAAGCTGTGGTTTTCTAGGAGCACGCACACAGAATTTAAAATTAATTCCTACAGTTCACTTAGGTGTTACTCAGACCCCGAAACTCCCTTCTTCCTCCTCGCTTTAGCTTTCTATGAAAAGTTATTCTTCACAATCAAACAAGCCCAAGAATTGTGGTGGACATGGAACTTCACGTTTCCAATTTGAATAGTCGGATTTATTATTTCCTGTCCCCAGACAAACGCTCATTCACGCCAATAAAGCAACCGCAACCCCGAAACAAAACTTTCTGCTCAAAACGCAACATCTTTAAACTCAAGACAGGCCCTCCCGGCACAGCCCTGCCTAAACCACACCGGGGTTTGGTCCCGTTTAATCACAGCGGGGATGTTTGAGCCACCAGCTGGGAACAATCCCCCTCTGTTCGAGAGGGACGGAAGGAGCGGAGTAGGAAATGGATCCCAGCGCGCAGGGAAACCCCTCATCTGTATGAACATCACACTCCCCGCTGAACCAGAGCCTTGTGCCCTAAACCTCCCACGGAGGGACAGCACAGGGCACGGCGTGGGCTCCGAAAGGAGCCAGCTTGGGAGCGCATCCCGCTCCGCCAACACCAGAGAGAAAGAAATCGACATGAAAACAACTGGGAGCCAGGTCTGTGGGCGCAGCGCTCGGGCAGCGACAGGAACACAGCGGAGCGGAAAGGCAACTTCTCCCAGCGGGGCACGGCATTCCCAGACAACTCCACAAGTTCCTGGGAGCCAGGAGGAGCCGGGCGAGGGGGAACGGGAACCGGAGGGGACTCGGGGGTACCGGGGGACACCGCGCTCCATCCCGGCCGCGGAGTGGAGCGGGGAGCCGGGCAGGGACGGGGAGGCCGCGGCCGGGGGATGCCCCTGAGCGCAACAGGCGGCAGCGGGGCGGGCGCGTCCTCACCTACGCCGTACTTCTCCTCCCTTTTGGTGGGCACCCAGCGGGTCATGGCGCCGGGAGCCGCCGGGATGCCAGAGCCCCGCTCCCTACGCCGCCATTTTCCGACCGCGGGACGGGAAAAGTTTCTCCCGACGGCGGAGTCATGTGGTGCGGGCGGAGCCAGCCCGGCCCGGCCCGGCCCGCCGCCCCTCACGGCCGCCCGGCCGCCCGCCCTCAGCGCCCG
>VZTR01005687.1:15676-30508 GCA_013400775.1 Chaetops frenatus | reverse complement strand
CCCGGTTGTGTCCCAGGTACCTCCCCGCCTCTCCCCGGTTGTGTCCATGGTACCTCCCCGCCTCTCCCCGGTTAATGTCCCAGGTGTACCCGGTTATGTCCCAGGTGCACCCCGGTTGTGCTCCGCCCGAAAGTTTCTGGCTGCGTCCCCCCCCGGAGATGCGGCTTTTTTAAAGCAGAAGTTTTTGCGAGCGTTTCACAGTCGGAGCAGGGTGTGCGTTCGGAGGTTGCCGTGCGGGAGCTGCGCTGGCAAAAGAAAGGACATTGTGAGGGTAAATAAGGCCAGGTGCGGCTCCTGCAGCTGGATCGGGAAAAGCCCCGGTACCGATCCTGGCCGGGGGTGAACTGATGGAGCAGCCCTGGGAGGAGGATTTGGGGGTCTGGTGGGTGACAGCTGGGTATGCCCTGGCCGTGTGGGGAAAAAACCTCGAGTCCTGGGCTGATCCCATACCACGGGCAGTACGTAAGAGGGGAAATCTGTCCTGCCCCACGCAGGTGAGACCCCACCTGCAGAGCTGCTTCCAGCCCTGCGATCCAACATCAGAAGGACATGGAGCTACTGGAGCGAGTCCGGAGGTGGCCACGGAGATGTTCTAAGGGCTGGAGCCGAGCTGGGGGTGCTCACCTGGAGCAGAGAAGGCTCCAGGGAGAGCTCAGAACCCCTTCCAGGACCTAAAGGGGCTCCAGGAGAGCTGGAGAGGGACTGGGGACAAGGGATGGAGGGACAGGACACAGGGAATGGCTTCCCACTGCCGGAGGGATTTTGGGCAGGAATTGTTCCCTGGGAGGATGGGGAGGCCCTGGCACAGGGTGCCCAGATTTGCTGTGGCTGCCCCTGGATCCCTGGCAGTGTCCAAGGCCAGGCTGGATAGAGTTTAGCATATAAAGATTATAAACCTGATTTCTAGAGCTGAGTCCAAAATCTTGTCCAAATCTAGCATCTCCTGGCTATTTAAGTGTGGAATAAATGATTACAAAAGAACAAGCAAGGGAAATGAACTTCCAATCTCTGTAGTCTTGGAGACATCCAGGATGGTGTGTTAAAAACAGACATTTTTAAAAGTGCCTAGGAAATAGAAACTAAAGTGTGTAAAAGTCAAGAAACAGCAGAGGGATAACAGAGAAATAAAAAGAAGTGAAATGTCTGACTGGCTGTCATTTGGTAGGATTAGTCCTCTGCCAAAGGGGAAGCCCTGTAGCACAAATTTAAGAATAAGATAGTTCCAGGTTGAATCTTTCTTCTCTCTTCTTATTTTCTTGTGTTGTGTGGATGGCAAAGGACCAGTTTCTGCAACAGCATTTTTGCTGTCAGGTTTTGAGATCAAGTACTCAGACACCTGAAGGAGTCTGCTCCTTTTTCCATGTACCTTCCCTTTGCCAGGTCATCACCAACATGTTCAAACTAATCTCGATTTTATTGCAGCTGTCCTGCAGAATCCTAAGGGACTGTGATGGAGCCAACTCCTGCACCTTTTGCATTCTGCCTGGGAGTGAGAACATCAAAAGGTTCTCTAAGTCGTGGCTTGTCCTCTTTATCCTGCATTAATGGATCAATGATTTAGAGCCTTCCCAAAGACAACTTACAAGGGAGCTCTTTGATTTCACACCTTTATTTTCATCAGGCAAATCAAAGTGAATTGACTGCAATACTGAACCTGCTTGCTCTGTGTCTGTAACCACCTTTGGTTTTCCACACCAGGGAAAGTGGAAAGCAATAATATTTATTTCCAGCTGTGACATTTTCACCCTTTTATACAACTGGTAGGTTATTTTTGTGGTGCTCCTAAATACATGCAGCAAAACTGCCAGAGCTGCTCAGGCACCAGGTGCTGCAGGGATTTTTGAGGCTGTTACTGGAACAATCTGTAAATCTGGAAGCTGATTGACTTCTCATCTACATCACTGATAACCAGGAACCACTTCCGTGGAACTGTGGTGGCTTTGCAGGTCTGGGATGCGAGCAGCAGGACACTGATGTTAATTTAAACCTGTAATTAGTTAATAAATGAGCCATTGCTGCAGTCTGGCCTTTCTGGGCCTCAAGGTTCAAAGCTGCAATGAGTTTGTTTCATTTTTGAGGGAGGCCAGGGGAGCACTCGTGTTTTTCCCCCCATGAGAAATGTGCTGCTGCCAAGTTTTCTTCAGGTGTTAACCAAGAGTTAAATTAAATTCTCCCAAAAATTGGCACTCCTTAGTCCCAGTTTACCTCTATATCTGCACTAAATGGGAATTCTATGGACACCAAAGATCAACTGCCAGCCTAAGGCAGGAAGCACCAGGTTCAATAAAATGAAAGTTAAAGTATTACTTGTAACTTCTACATATTAAATCCATTCAATAGCAAATTTTATGTTGATGTCAGTGGAAAAGAAGTTTGTCCTGTTGTCTGATCATGACCTGTAACAAATGTAGCACAGCTGATCCCATGGCCACCATAAAGCCTCACTGCTACTGAGGAGGGTCTATATTCATTTTACTGCTTTCCACATTCTCATTTTAACGAAAACGTGTTACAAGTAGAGCTAATGCCATTAAAATTTTGATAGCCAGTAAAAAATACTTCTAATTCACAAAGCATAAATATCCCAATGCTGAGGCTTTACAGCTAGGAAAAAAATTGTAATTTTTGGACTGTGAGATGGAGAAAAGAAAAGATTTTTCATTTTTTTCTCCAGCAAACATAATATAAACTATTCTCCTGAAAAAAAAAAATTTCATTAAACTGTAAAATGTTCAAGCTGACATATTTTACATGCTCAGGCATAATATATTTCTTCACACTGTGCATGTGTGTTTTTCATTTATTAAGAGGAAACTGAAAAATGCTTCTTTCCATAAAACCTGAAAGTTTTATCACATCCTTATGTCAACTCTTGGGGTTCTCATCTGATTTTTTTTTTTTAATGCATCACACAGAATTGGAGACACTTCTCTTGGAGCAAAGGAACATTCCTTTTCATTTCTTACTTCCAAGAAATCCAAATGCAGTATTTGGCCATGGATGATGTTTAAAATTCTTGTCACAGCATCTTTTCAAAAGGATGAATAGAAACAGAGCTGCTGCCTTGCTCGAGACAGATTTGCAATAAATAAGAGATATTCTATAAATGTACAGATATGATCAAGATTTGTTTCATAGTTTTTGCAGATGACTCCACCAGGGGAATGTTTCTTCCATCTCAGTTAAATATCACAGGTGTTTTGTGGTAATTTCTTTCATTGACAGGCCTTGCAGGTAAATTCAGCATTTTCACACAAAACACATAAGTAGTTCTTGTACACTCACAATGCAAATTCTTTTTTGAAATATTCCTCCCAGGAGGAGATGGGTGGGCTTATGAAAAAATAATGTAATAATTTTGGGGCTTTTCTATTAAAGCATTAAATTATTAAAGCATTTTCTATTAAAGCATCTTTATCTGCATTAAAGATATTCTGTTGGAAATGATGGGGGTTCCATCCCAGCTGCTGACCATCTATTTTTGCTGTCATTTCCATGAGGGGTGAATGACCTCTGTGTCTGTGACTGGCTGCATGTTCCATGTTTGGGTGTACACAAAATAAGAGATTTTCACACCTGGTGGAAGGAGGCTTTTAATAAACACTCTGGTTTACAATGTATTGCTCTGGATCAGAATGGGAATAAAATTAAATTTACGAGTTTGTGTTACAAAAATGACTTCAGCCTTGGCTGTGCAGATACCTGATGTGTGTCTGGTTCCTTGGGCATCTCTTGCAGGTGAAAGTGGATTTTCAGGGAGAATTAAGAAGCCCAAACTGCATTTCCTTTGATGTTCTTGTTGGCTTCTGTCAGCCAAGGTGTGGCATTTACAAACCTGCCCGAAGTTTGACAATAGCTGGAGGGAAATTCTGTGCCCTTCCAGCTTTTGCCCCTGGTTTTGAAGGGTACTCAGTAATCTTTCCTCTTCCTCTCCCTTTCATAGAAGCATTTTCATTACCTCTGGGTGTATCTTCAGCTTTTCTCCCAGCAGGATGATATTTGGAATGCCCAACATGCTGCATGCAGGGCTTCATTTGCCAGCAGAAGTGTTCAAAGGCAATATTTGAATTTATTTGGCTCCTGGGACGTTCCTTGCAGCCATTGCACTGGTTTAGGGTCTTTGGGTTGGTTAAAGAGAGCATTTCTCCTTCCATCCTGCTGACTCCATCAGCAGTTACTGCCTTCTTGCATTTGAATTTTTATATTCAGGGATTATTGGGCTGTTAGGGATTTAAAGGGTGATTAATTATTCTTTCAGAGAGAAGTCAAGAAAGGAACTGAAGATACTAATTTATTAAGTAATATTATTTTATTAAGCTGTTTATGTCTTAGCCTAAAAAATGAGGTTTGGCTGTACATAATGAAAGGGATTGTTTCCTAAATTATGTTCCTTCAGGCTGTGCTGCTGAAGGTGATAGAATGAACAAGGGGTCTTCAGAGGGATTGGGTGTTTAAATACAAATGTGTGAACATCTCCCAGGTACCCTTTACAAGTCCCAAAGTGATGTGGTTTTGGAAGGATGGGATTATTATGGATACAACTTAGTTTATACCCTGGTATTTCATCCTGTGCTCTATAATAAAATGTGGTTTACAATGCCTCAATAAATGGAAGCAG
This sequence comes from Chaetops frenatus, assembly GCA_013400775.1. NCBI lineage: Eukaryota > Metazoa > Chordata > Aves > Passeriformes > Picathartidae > Chaetops > Chaetops frenatus. The sequence goes on along the minus strand of VZTR01005687.1, from coordinate 25,890 downwards.
CTTCATGTTTACAAAAAGGGGAAATTTGATTTCTGACCATGCCAGAGTGTGAGGTTTTACATTCTGCAGGGAGAAAGTGCAGAGAGGTTTTATGGTGGGTCAGTGCTATCCCTGTGTGTTTTGAATAAACACCATCTACATAAAGAGCAGATCTTTTGCCAAAACCATCCCAGGCATCACCTCAAGGACATTTTATGTGATGGCCACAGTGTGTCTTGGACATTGGCTCATGAGATCTTTCCCTGCAGGGTCCCTCACCTTTCCCAGGATGTTCATCCCTGCAGGACTGGGGCAGCTGAAATGCTCTTGGCAATTGCAGGTTTCTCCAACTCCCTGCAGCCAGAAATTGCACCCAATCTAAATAAACTTTTTTATTCCCAACTAAAGTACTTACTTACAGGAGCAGGATCCCCTCACTCATGTGAGTGTTATGTTATTAACTCCAAAAGCACACAAAAGTTAATTTTTCAGCAGTTCCTTGCACAAACTGGGCTTTAATTTTTATTAACAGCAACAGACTCAAATCTTTGCAAATTTTACAGTCAAAGCAGTTAAGGGAAAGGGTTGTACAAATTAATCTAAAATACAAGTTAACTTACAGCTCACTATTGTGGCAACGTGCTCCTGTTTGCAACACCTGTAAATAACCAACAGTACAAGGGTTTATGTGTTTGGGGGTTTTTTCTGTTGGTGTTCACTGGTACATTTTTCATCTATTTGATATCTACACTCAAAATGAGATTATGAACTCAATTTCCAAAACTCTCTGACAAATTCAAATATAACTGGCGAAACAAAAAGCTGGATGTAACAAGCCAGGGATGAATCATTCCCAGAAAGTCAATAAAGTTTAACTATATCAACTCCAACAGATCTGTGATTTTAAATCTGTGTTCAAGCTCACAGTAAAAATGAAGAGCATTTTCCAAAGATGTTTTCTGGGACTGTATTCTGGTAAAGCTGCTACTTATTAGAAGCCATATAATGATGACACAGAAGAGTGCAGGCTGGAGTTGCAAACATCCATTATTTCTGGTAATAAGGCACAGCACTCATGTTGCACTTAACATTTTGAAAGCACTGAACAAATATTAACTCTCTCTTGTGATCCAGGGAGGTTTCTGTGTCTCCATGTGCAAGGGGGAGGCAGCTGAGCTAAGGCCAGCTTTTTAAAATGTGCCAGGCATTCAGAAATTGAGAAACTCAGAGAGCCAGGCCACTTCTGTCACCTCCTGATGATGTGATTTTCCTGAGGCCAAAAGTGGCACGTTGGCTGGGGCAGGGTTAGATTGGATGATTTCCTCGGCCTGCAGACAATGTTCCCTCTCATCCTTTGATGAGCAATATGAGATGACAATGAGAAATGGCAGAGAGGGAGTGTGATGTACTAGCACCTGTTAGAAGGTTTGAAAAGCTGGTTACTGGAATATGGAGAGTTTTAAGCAACGAGGAAAATGAGTTTGTGGGAGCAAAGAACCGGGCGGGATTCACGGAAATTAGCTCTATGTGTAAAATGTTAATTTTTGAAGGAAAACCAGAAACATCCCATCAACTCTCTAAACCAAAATAAAAACCCAAAATTTTATCCACCTGAGCCTTTGGAAGACCAAGTTGGAAAGGGATGGGAGGATGCCCAGGAGGTTGCAAGTAGTGCAAGAGGCTGACATCGCTTTTGACAACGGATTGATCCAAACCCTGCTGAGGGAATTGTGCAGCTCTGATAGTGCTGGGGTCTGGGGCAAGTGGTGCCATTACCTCTCCCTGGCTGCTCTCCAAAACTGGGTTTTTAAATGGATTTCTCACTGCAAACTCTGGCAGGCTTTGCTACCAAGCAGGATTGGTTTCCTAAAGAGTCTTCTAAAGGACTTTATCAGCTGTGCCTTAGGACAAAGCCTTTGCTCTCCTCTGCCTTGGGATGGAGTCTTCAGTTCAGCCACTCTCAGGGGAAATGGTGGGGTGGCAACTCCACACCTTCCAGCTGGGTTGCCATGGCAGCTCCAATTCCTTTTGGAAAATCCCAAATGGTTTTGTTTAACCTTGTACCTCACGAAAGACTGAAGTAGCTCAGAGTGGCTTCTCCAAAGTGAGATGTGAGTTATTCACCTGGGGACAGAGAGCAGGCCAAGAACTCAACCACTTGTTTGATCTGTAAATCCTTCCCTGGGAGGGTGGGGAGGCCCAGAGAAGCTGTGGCTGCCCCTGGATCCCTGGAAGTGTCCAAGGCCAGGCTGGACACTGGAATAGTGGAAGGTGTCCCTGCCCATGGCAGGAGGTAGGACTGGATGAGCTTTAAGCTCCTTCCAATCCAAACCAATCCATGTTTCTGTGAAACCAGGTGATTTTTTCCTCCTCCCCTGTAAGATCCAGGATTCCAGGAAAGTGAAGAAGGGTATTGGCTGTGCTTTGCACGAGGCTCAGTTTTCCACGTGGAGCACGGAGCTGTTTGGAGTTGGCTGCCAAAGCTGAAACGGTGCCTCTCTCCTCCTTGGAAAAAAGACAGGAGCTGATCTAATGCTCAGTGCCTTCCTTTTGTCTGGCTTAGGAACACATCTCCAAATTCTCTCCTGTCACGCTGGAAAAATGTCACATTTTTATTTCCAGCAGGATCCTGCACTGAGATGAGTCAAACACAATAAAGCTGATATCTGTATTCCTGAGCTTGCTTTGGCTCTGCCCAAACTTCAACTTACAAACTATTTCTGTGGAGTTGTTTGGAAATGGAAAGTTGTGAGTGTGCTGTTCCTGATTCTGTAATCAAAAGTTGTTTGTGTCAGCCACAGGAACTACTCACCAATGTGTGTTGACAGTGGTTGAAAAGGAAATACAGAAGCCCTTGTCTGAAAATGAGAAAATCTTCCTCCTCATCAGAGGCCTCCACCTGAAAAACAATGATTTACTTGTTTGGCAGAGAGAGAAACACTGATAAAATAAACCACGTTCCAGGCCATTTTCAATGCTCATCATTTATCTGTCTTTGAATATGTACTTTTATCTCTAAAATACACATATTTCTGCAATAAAAGTATTAATATTCTGGACAGGAATCCAATTTTATCTTTAAGCAGCATTTGCCAGGGATTGTTAAACCATATAATGGAAGCTTTGTCTAGACACATTTCTCAGTGGCCAACTTAATTTTTTTTCCTTTGATTGTTTTTAATGTATTTCTCGGAAGAAAAGGTCCTAATAAATTTGTTTACAACCTTTTCTGGAAACTATGTCAGTTTTATAATGTTCAGAACTGGTAATAATTTTTCTAACCCAAACCCCCTGTTCTTGGAGTCTGAGTGTTCTTCAGGAGAACCCTCAGCTGAAAGTTCCCTCAGATTGTTATTAAAAAAGTTATTAGGGTTTTTTTTTTTTTGCAAGTGAAACATTATCAAGTGTATTACTTGGAAAGGAGCAAAGCTTGCTTTCAGTGACTGCAGGATGTTTCCATGTGATGATTTTTACTATGAGTTATTAATATAAATTGCCTGGGTGTATTTCAGAGTGGAAAATCCAAATTATGACCATTATCAAACCTGGGACAGCCCCAGCATCCAGGCAGGGACCAGGACATGGCTTTTAAATCTCAGCAGTGACTGTAGGAACAAAGGGCAAGATATTTTTGTGCAGCATTTTTAAAGCTGCTGCCTTTGTCCTCTCGCCCCTGGCCTTGGTCCAAACTCCCTGAAATCAATGGAAAGGCTCACGTTGATTTTGGTGGGATTTTTTTGAGCTCTGGCCCAGCTCTTTAGGGAACACGTTTCAGGTTTTAGACCTCTCAATCACAAGCATTAAAGACAAAATGTTGCTGCTTTCCACAGGGCTGCAGGTGCTGTTCCTGAGGCTCATAATGTCATGTTTTCCTTTGTTTCTCAATGCACTTTATTAATGAAGTATTATTTTCTTCCACTTGCCAGGTGTGCACCTCAATCACCTCAAAGGCATAAAAAAAGGAGAATGCCAGGATGGTTTTAAAAAGCCAAAGGAGTTGCATGAAGCTTGATTTTCAGCAAAGGCCATGAGTTCATATAGGACACCTTTCCTTGGTTTGGGTTGTTGGGGGCTTTAAGATGATTTTTGACTCTTCCCCTGCAGCATTATCTCGTTTTAAATTTAATTCTGTGTAAATTCAGTCTGTTGTCTGAGAACTTCTGCATCAGTCAGGGAGGAGGAAGTGAAACTCATTAATTGGGTGAATAAAGCAGAAGGATTCCTGCCAGGATTTGGAGCTTCCTGCCTGCCACAGATTTGGGGGATGTTGAGAGCTGTCCCTGCCCTCCACACAGAGAGGTGAGGGGACACGAGGTGCTCCTTGGAGGTTCCCAAAGCTGCCAAAGCATTTAGAGGGAAAATGTCACTTTGCAAAGCCCCAGTGATCCCAGTACTCCCCACTGGTGGATGCTGGGGAAGGCAGCAGCTCCAGGAGGGTTCCTGGGTTGCTCTCACCCTCTGGGTCCATCTGCTGGGACACTTCCAGGGACATTCCATGGATGACATCACCTCTGCTTGCAGGAGGGAGTGTGGTTTCCATGGCCACACTCCCCATCCATCCCCTCCATCTCCCTGCCTGTGCTGCCACCTTAAACACAAAGGATTCACTTTCCAATTTAGAGAGGTCTGAGCTGGTGCATCTCAAAGCTGTCACTCTTCGATTGTTCTTTCACTGCTTTAAAAACTCAACTTCTAGCTCGACTGCAGAGCAAGAAATATTTCTTCCTTGAACTCTCTGCATTTCTACAGCCCTCTGTCTTTAGATTAGACAAGCAGATACAAGAATTGTCTTGTAAAATTGTAGTTTCCCTTTAATAAGCCACTCTGACAGGCAATTATTCATGCAGTCTGCTTGGTGCTAAATGTTTTTTCATGCTGTGCACCCCTGTCTCTTGATTGCAGGAATGCACTCCTGTGAATTATAATTATGAGTAAATATGAACTGGTGTGCAGGAAATGATTTACTAGGCCTTCCATTGCTACATGGTATTGATTCTCCTTACAAGTAACATGTATTTTTTTTTTCATTCTGTGGGTTTTTAAGTCTTTACTGCAAGTTATTTTGATGGGAGTTGGTGAAACTCTGCAGAAGGAATCTCATTGATGACAAATTGTTTGCTAATGTTTAAGTTTCAGGGCAAAAATGGCAAGAAGGTGTTAAAAGTTTGGTGCTGGAATATTAAATATTAAATAGACATTAACATGTGGATCCAATTCACCCTGATAATTATCCCACTTTTAGATACTTCCAGACAAACCACAGGCTTGTCATACTTAATACACCAGATATTCCCTCATGATTAAAAAAAAAGAAGTCTGATCTCACTCTTTATAGATCTGTGTATATTTGGGGCATAGAGAGTAAAAATCTAAGCTATATAAAAACTGTGTAACAATAACCATTTTGCTCTTTGTCTTCAAATATGAGCTGGGTGATAGAAATGCAGCAGGAAAGCCCAAAAATAGACAGAACATCGTGGGTCTTTCAGGATCTAAAGTTTTCTTCCTCTCCAGGCAAATCCTGTTGACTGAGATGTCCTGAATCCTCAGAGAAAACATTGGAGGTTCTGTAGGGTTCAGAGTTGTATTTAATTTTAGAAATAGTATCACTTCCATGGGTGTGTAAAGAACAAATCATGTCAAGCAAAGATGACTCCTTTTTTAATTAAATTCTGAATTAGTGGGAGAAGGCAAGGCAGTGCAGGAAAGCATCTAGAATTTACTAAAGCATCCAACACGGCGTGGCTGAAAATTGTGTCTGACAAATGAATCCAGATGGATTACCCAGAAATGCAATTATGAGCCTGAGTAATTGGCTAAAGAATGTACTGAGGAGTAATGATCAACAGAGGAGTGCAATCCTAGGCCCACACAGGACATTATTGAGATTTCACTGCACCCTGAGGAAGGAGCTTTGTGCTGATGGTGTTGCAGAAACAATTTAACTCGCTGGTGGGACTGGGTACCTGGCAGAGCTGAGGGTTTGAGGGGCTAGGGGAATATTCTGCTTTATTCCTGTCTGGCTGCAGGTGTGGTGGGCAGCAGAATTGCACAGTGTGGCTCTGATCACAAGTGCATCTGCAGCTTTCCTGAGGCAGAACTATTTCTGAAACATTTGCAGGTGGATTTCAGTGCCCAACGTCACCTCCTGTGCCAGGCTGTCACCTTTTGGGGCTGTCACCTGTGAAAACACAAATTAAACCATTCCATTTGCCCCTGGCAGGGCAGCAGTAACCCACAGACCACAGGGGTTTCTGACCAGGCAGATCCCTGGTGACTGAATGCTGGGAATTATGGAATTATTGAGGTTGGAAAAGGCCTCTGAGGTCATGGAGTCCAACCATTAACCCAGCACTGCCAAGGCCACCACTGCCCCATGGCCCCAATCACGAGGAGAAGGGAATTTCCTTGCTAAAAGGACAAATAAATGTAATTCCCTGTGTGAGCTGAGCAATTGCCTTCCCTGTGAGGAGCAAATCCGAGTAAAACACGAGCTTGGATCACACATCAAGGCTGGGCTTAGAGGAATAATTGGCCCATTTCCCAAATTCCCCTTCTGTGTTTACTTATGGCCCTGGAAAGGGAGGGCAAATTGCTGCAATTTGGGGCTGTGTCCCTGTTTTCCCTTGATCCTGCTTTGCTTTGCACAGGTGCAGCGGTGGCAGGTTTGGCTCTGTGAGTGCAGCGTGTTCAGATGAGCAAGGTGGGATGTAAAATACCCCAAGTCAGCTCTCTGGAATGGATAAATAGATGAAATTGAAGCAGGAGCTCTTTCTTATTGCTCAGGCACTGCAGCACAGAAAGCTGGGAATGTTTATCCAGGTGCTCCATCAGCTATGATGGAGAAATATGGAAAATAAATGGAAAATAAATGCTGCAGCCAGTATGGGATGGGGTGTGGATTCTAGACCCTGCATTCTGCTCTAAGGGCTGAATTTGGCCCTTCAGGGGAATTTATCAGGGAATTCCTTCAGGGGGATTTATCAGCCTTTGTGGGAGCCCCTCTGACTGGAAAGGAAGAGTCAGGACCATTCTCCCCATTTCTGTCAGGACAGTTTGGCCATGATGGAGCTCATCCACCTAAAGTAGCTCAAATGGTGAATATTATTCTGTATTTTGATCCAGTCCCCCTCAGCAATCAGTGAAGGGAGGATAATACAGCTCAATTTTAAGTATGTACAGAATAGGTCACATAGGTAGAACGAGAAAACCCCTCTTTTTCTGCCAATAAAAAACCAAAACCCTGACCAGCTGTGCCAAACTGTGGGCAATTCTTCAAAGCTGACAGTTTTGTTACCTACCTCAGCTCTGGTTTATTCACAAATAAGTTTATAACCACTGGCACATCCTTTGTTGGCTTTTCCCTACATTTTTTTGTCCTGCCTGCACATCCATTCTGCCATCCTCCCCTTCTGCAGGGCAGGGAGGGACATTGGAGGCCTCCAAGCAGCCTCAACTCCACTGATCAAACTTCAGAAATCAGTTGAAACTTATTTTATGAAATAAAAAAAAAATACTTTTTTTCCTCATGGGTAAATCTTTCCCAGGTTTTTGCTGAGGAAGTTTGGTCCAGCTGATCCTTGAGCTCCCCTCCAACCTGGTATTTTTTTCCACCAGCATTAAATTAGTAGAAGGAAGCCTGCCAGCTGAGAATGTTTTCTGTATATAAAAGGAGAGCTTTAACCCCAATATTTCTATCAATCCCATGAATATATTTCACTGCAGTAATCCAGGCTGATGGAAGAGCTTTAGGATTGGGGAGCTGATTCCCCAGGAGGTTAAACCAGCTCCACCTGCCCACACTGAGGCCACCTGGGCTGGGAATCTGCAGAGAGAGGCCTGAGCTGACTCACACAGGTGGATGTTGCCATTCCTGGGATTTAAATGATTTCACTGCCTCAATATTCCATAATCAGGAGCATAAGGAGCTTTAATGTTCCTGTGTTCTTCATTTTTATTTCTGGATCAAGCAGCCACCAGCACTGAGCAGTGCATTGTCACAGTTGTGAGTAATGAACCTGAAAAGAAGACACTTTGCTAATTTGCTAAAAATAAGATTTTACATCTCTATAAAAGCTCCCTCTCATCCCTGTGGATGATTAAATACAGCACTGAGATGTTCTCTTGCATCAGTGTCCAGGCTGGAGAAGGCTCTGTTTCAACAGGCTTCCCAAAATTCACCCTTTAATCCTGTTTCATGTGTGGTGGTCTCACAGGGAGAATACAAAACATGAAAGGTGGAGTTGTAGTCATAAAATAAAGGAAGTAAAAGGGCTTAACAGTGGGGCTATGAAAGCAGTTTCCAAGCAGTCCTCATTGAAATTAGGTTTTAATCTGGTAAAAATAGAATGTACATTTACAAGCATCTCTTTCAATGGAGTGAAAATACTGCGAAATAAAAAGCTCTGCAGTTTATCCTGTGGGTTACTGTTTGCTTTTATGAGAATTTTATCAATGATAGAACAAATATTGTATGCATTTCCTGATTTTTTTAAACTCTCTCTGCTTGGCAAAATAACAAAATAAAGAAAGAATTCTTTATTTTTTTTTCCTGCCTGTTCATTCTGATATCACTCTTCAAGCAATTTCTCTTCAGTCTTGGTGATAAATGGGGCTTTGCAGGGAGCAGCCATAAAGCTCTCACAGTTTGTTTGTTGCACGTTGCTTCTGTGGATTTTAAAAGAACATTGTATCATAATAAACAGCCATGAAAAATTATATATCCTGATCAGTTGTACTAACAAGTATTTGTAAAATAAATCAGAGAATTCAGATTTGTTTAGCACTTTCAGAGGAGTCTGTTCGCCAGGCTGTTGTGCAGGGATTTTATTTCGTTTTTTTTTTTTTTTAATTTAACTTTGTTTTTTAGGCTTATTTTCCCATCCACTTTTAAAGAATCTCCATCCATCCATCCATCCATCATCCATCCCTCTCTCCCTCCCTCAGCACTAAAAATGGGATTTCTAGATCTGTATTCCTCCTGAATTCCAGGGGATTTCTTTTCCTGACCTGTGAGGAAAACATTCATCCCAAACAACTTGGCCCTGAAGTCCAGTTATTTGGAGAAGCCAAACAAGACTTTTCTATCAACACATTCTTTGTAATGAAATAATCTCCATTTTCCAATTAGGCTTTGCTTTTTTTATCAGTTCCCACACTTAATAATATCTACAATTAGGAATAGAACTTTTACTTAATAGTGTCTATTAACAACTGGCTTTATAAGAATTTATCTCCCATTTAAAAATCTGTGGTCATAGTAACAGAAGTAATTGAGGACTAAATGAGTTTGCAGCCTTGAGCGTTGTATAAATTGCATTATTTCCTTTTTTTTGTTATTTATGCAGCACCACAAGTTTGGATGGACAACCCTTTGATGAAGAAGTTTTCCCAAATATCCAACCTGAACCTCTCCTGCTGCAACTTGAGGCCATTTCCTCTTGTCCTGTCCCTTCTTCCCTGGAAATAAAGTATAGAAATGGTGGCAAATAGAACAAACTCCTGAAGGTAAATGATAAATGATAAATGACAAATGATAAATGATATTGGTTGGGTTCTTCCACAACCCAAATTCCCATAACCATCCTTTTAATCAGAGGCAGAGCAGAGCCATGGGAATTTGCTGCCAGGGCAGAGCAAGGCAGGGCTCCAGTTCCTCTCTGTGCTGGGTTTCTCCTGGCTGGGGCCAGATCAGCTCCCAAACAGCCTCTCTCCCCCTCCTGCCTCACTCTTACCACTCCTTCCTCAGGGTTTTTCCCTCCCCATTTTCTCTTTTCTTTATCTCTGCCTTCCCTTTGCTTTTTTCCTTACTCATTCCATTGCTTTTTCCCTATTAGTGCTGAATGTCACCTATATCCTTTCCCATTTTCCAGGGGTGTTCTCTCTTTTCTCCTTTTCTCCCTTTCTATTTTTCTCTTTGCTTTCTTTTCTTTTTTTTTCTTGGCAATTTCCATTTTTCCCCCTTTGTAGGAAGATTACATTAAGCGACAAGAATAATGTCAAATAAATGAGATTATGTTAATTAACAGATCTTGTCGCATTTCCATGATTCACAGGAAAAAATATTCACACTGGCTGATTTTTCAATTAAATCATTTGCTCTGTTATCTGCTCAGCATATCTTTATGAATATGCAGAACTGTAATGCAGTTAAATTGTTTCAGGGTCCTTGTTAACCTCAAAAAGCCACAAGGTGCCTACTACCAAAATAGGGGATTTTTTTTTTTTTTAATTTT
>VZTR01005687.1:0-13800 GCA_013400775.1 Chaetops frenatus | reverse complement strand
AAAAAAAATATAAAAAAACAAACCCCAAGTGCCCAAGGGCAGGAGCACAATGTCCCCCACCTTGTGGTGAGTGGAGGGCTCAGTCTGGTAGGGAAGGAGGGAAGGCACAAATGGTCTGAGAGCCTGACCCAGCCACCTTTGCTGTGACAAAATTCAGGTTCAACAGAGCTCCCCTCTGCCCTGGAGCTCCTCTGAGTGTCCGTGGGTGCTGCTCCTCCTCTTTGTCCCAGGCTTAGATGGCCCAAGTGGCTGCTTTGACTTTGTTTCAGCTCAGACTATAATTAGTTTGAACATCTCTGCCTTTTGCTGACTCTCCTCATTTTATCAGAAATAAATGTCCCTAATCAATATCCATTATTCTGGTAGATTCATTATTCCTTAATTGCTGACAGGGTTCCTGCCCTGCCCCGTGCTTGCTCAGGAGCTGAAATCCCAATAATGCTCCTGGAGGTGATGTTTTCATCCCACTCCATTTCCCTTCAGGATGGATGTTCTGATGGGAACCAAAACCCAGTGCCTGTAGTTTTGAGAGTCGTAGATTAAAAAATACAAGTGGAATTGACTTTTTGCCAGAAGTTTTTGATTTTTCTGGGAGTGCTCTTCCCTAAAATGCGCTTGAATTGGCACCCTCAAGGGTTTAGACAAAGGAGATAATTAAACAGATCCTTCAAAGCACAGACCTACTGGTGTGCTGGAAAATGGTGCTTAAGCACATTCTTTTATTTGAAAACTGTAACTTTGTGCAGAGTTCTGTTTTATCTTTTCTCACCCATCTTTTATGCTGGTGCAATTATTGTGGGCTAATAGCAGCTGATTCCATTTTGAACTTCAAACGAGAGGTAACATTCCTCGGGTTCCATCTCAGCACTCACATCCTGCTCAGTGCCAGCACGGTCCAGAATTTTCTTCTGATCCTGAAAAAAAACATTCGTGTGGAAGGTCTGGAATGGGAACATCAGGGCTTCTCCTGATGCCACCAAGGTGTGCCAGGGGCCACTGGGAATGTGGGGGCTGTCCCCAAAGGTGTCACACACCACACAGCCCCCTCGTGCACCCCTCAGAGGGTTTAAAATAGTGAAGGGTTTCAAAATTGCATCAGTGCCTCTGAAGGCTTCGTTAGGATCCCAATTCATTCCCTGGTTTCCAGTAGGAAGGAAAGGAAGTGGGAAGGAGGGGAGAGTGATTGTGTACAAAGTAAAAGTGAAGTCAATTTGAGTAATCAGCTGTAGGAAATTAACTCTGTCAAATCCTGGCTGCCTCCTTTCAAGGTGCAATAATTTCTATTTTGGAACAGGCTCCTTAAATTCCTTGTAAATATTTATTGAGAGTAACTGCACAATGTTACATTGCTCTTTTGTGACATTCTGAGTTATGGGAGGAATAAATCCTCTCATCATCAGGGGAGCCTGTGGGCTTTGGATTCTCAGATTTCCCGTCTCCCTCCCACACACTGCAGGTATGACACAGGGTGATGTCACACCTTGCCAGCTTTGTTACTGTTTAGTCAGAATGTTGTCCAAACAAACCCAGATAAAGTTAGAAGATGTCTGTAACTCTCAGTGTTTGAGCACTGCTCCTAACACCTGGGCAAATAAATAAGGATTTGCTCTCTTTAATTGTTGTCCCTCTAATTATGGAGTTAATTTAAAGCTGAACTCAGAGGTTCTTTTAGAGGTTACCATGAGAGATGCACTTTATTGCCTCTGTTTAAATAGACTTTAGGAGAGCTGAGAAACACCAGTGGGGTTTGGTTTCACTGGTGCCAGTGGGAATTTCCACAGGGATTTCCCACAGATCCATGGAGCAGCCCTTGAAAAATGCTCTCAGTATCACTACAACCATAATTTCACAGAATTATGGAATGGTTTGGGTGGGAAGGGACCTTAAAAGTCATCCAGTGCCACCCCATTCCATGGGCAGGGACAGCTCCCACTGTCCCAGGCTGCTCCAGCCTGGCCTTGGGCACTGCCAGGGATCCAGGGGCAGCCACAGCAAATCTGGGAATTCCATCCCAGCCCCTCCCCACCCTCGCAGGGAGGAATTCCTTCCCAATTTCCCATCTAACCCTGTCCTCTGGCAGTTTGAACCCAACAGGAACCTTTCCAATAATTTCTTTGTCACCAAAGGGTGCCTGCTCAACAATAGAAAGCAGTACCATGAGAGATGATTCCTCACCTTTTGTCAGCCTCCCGAGCACAACGGGAAACAAAAACAGAACTAAAAGCTGCAGGAAGCTGTTTGGTTGAATTTCATCATTCCCACATGATCTGATCAGTGCTGGGACTGGATTAAAGAACCCAGAGATATTTGGAGAGGTGCCCACCTAGAGCTGTCAGGCAACATAAGGGCTGTATGTGATTATTAACCTGTTTTTTTCCCTTGGATTTTGCTCACATGACCACAGGGGACCTTGCTACACAGCCAGAAAAATCTTGGTTTCCTCTACAAGTGGGCAAATAAAAAAAAAAGAATTGAGTTGGAAATTAAAACATGAACCAAGAGTTACACCAAAAGAGTGAGAGAGAATGGGTGAGGAAGGGAGAGATGCAAGTCTGCAAGAGTTTGAAGTTATCTGCCTTTGAAGTTTTTTATGTTCCACTCATCTTTCCTGCTGCAGCCCACGGGGAATTGGAGGATGGAAGTTCAGAACTCCACGTTCAGAGGAGATGAAAGGCAGTGGTGAGGGCAGATCTCTGGAAGTGCATCCAGCCCCACCAAGCTGCAGTGGAATCACAGGACAGGATGTTACTGGTTAAGGGGCAACGTGGCCCCAGTGCTGTACAAGGTAAAATGAATAATCACTTCTGGAAACAGTTATAGATCACTGAACTTTGCAACTTTGGTGGTGGGAGCTGAAAAATGAGTTACTGGGGATTAATTGGGAGAGTGTGCTGCTATGAATTACAGAGATGTGCTCAAGTTCATCAATAAAGGTTTAAAAAAGGCTCTTTAAATTAGCTTTCTAATTGATCAGGAGCAGTTCTGAGAAAAGCTAGGAAAGGGTTGGAGCAGCTGAAGTCTGTGAGCACAGTCTGGACCTTGAAAAAATCTCGGTTGTCTTTGTAAATGAAGAAGAATTCAGAATATCTCTGGAAAACTGACTCACCTTGATGGATGCCAGCTTCCAGAGAGGCAGAAGTCAGTGACTCAGGAGGAGGAAATGGTAACTCATGCAGTGGGTAACAACAATTAAGATGTTTTCCTTTCATTTTTGTAAAGATTATGAGATGCAAAATAATGCACAAGGGTTTAGGATTGCTTTGGTTTGCTGACACACCTTGCCTTTGGAGGAAAAGGGAATAATGGCTATTTATTCTGCAGCAGTGTCTATGTGAGTACTTAAAACCTGGAAATATACACCTTATTTTTATCTGAGCTTCTCCCAGCATTGCAGAACACAAACCCAGGGAGGTTTGTTCTGTTTGGGTGGGAGTGTGTGTCCTTTGCTATTTTATTCCAAATAGGGGCAATTCCCCTTAACTTTCAGCTGTGCAGGATATTGCAGTGGTGCAATGATCCCATAAACTCTGGAGCCAGCCTGTGCTGTGGGGTGTGAAGGCTCTTTTGGGATGTTGGTGATTCCTGGAGTGGGCATTGTCTCATCTCCAGCCCAGGACCAGCTGGGAGGGGCTGAGATCCTGCTGCCAGTGAGGGCTGGCTGAGCTCTCCCCCAAAATCCCCCCCAATTTCTGCTGAGGCTGCTGCTGTACAACTGAAATACCAGAAAGGCTCAAACAAACCCCACCAGCTGTTAAACAGATGAAGATAAATAGACCCACCAAGCACCAGTGGCCACACAGTTGGGCTTTTTTTTTTTTTCCCCCCATCTTCTGAGTCCTGTCATTACACTGAAGTTTTCAGGCAGTTCCAAAGGAATCATATTTAGGATTGATAGAGAATCAGCCTGTAAAGGTTCACAGCTCCCTGCCTGCCTTGAGGTGGCATTCCACAGTGTAAGCAGCAGGGATGAGACTTCACTCCCTGGCTGAGATTCCTTCACTCCCCTGCCACTCGCAGCCCTCTCAAACATCATTAATCATGTCACGATAAAAGCTGGCTCTGCACATGTCTCACTGTGCTCTCAGCTCCTTCTGGAGCTTGTTCCAGTTAACTTCTCGTGGGTCAAATGATAAAAAGAGATGAAAGAGCAGGTGCTGGGGATGCCTCCTCTGAAAGGCTTCTCCTATCTCCCCGTGTCCTGCCATCGCTCATTTCTGCCGGGGTGAGCAGGAGATAATGATAATCTCAGAGTGGGAAAATAACTGTCTGCCTCCTCACTGCCACCCTGGGGAGCGTTTAAGCACTACTTAACCACGAGTTAAGCATTGCTGGCTTTGCAGTAAAGTTGAAGTACAACTGGCTTTGAATAAGTGCAGGGTCTGCTCTCCTGGAAGCGCTTTGAGGGCAATCATCTCCTCAGAGACATCAGCTGCTAGGATGGGCTGGCACCTGAAGTGCCTGCAAAAACCTGGGCAGCACTCGACTTGCTGGAGAGTTCAATAATTTAAAAGTGGAAAAGATGTACCAAATTATCGAGGTAATTTTCCTGAATATGGGTTTAACTTAATTTTCTGTGTCTGCGGCAAAGCAGTGCCCAATATTTCCCTTGGGAGCCATCCTAATGAATCTCATTGCCAGTGAGTTTTCCCTTATATTCAACCTAATTTTTCCCTGTCTTAATTTAATCCCATTACTTCTGCTTATGCTCCCTCTTGCTACACTAAATAATTCAGTGTCAGTAATTAGGTACAATTAGAGATACGTCAATTAACGTTCCTTGGAATGGCTGCAACACCACGGGAAGGTCCAGGAGACCTGGCTGGGTTTGTGGAATTCCAGGAACTGCTGAACACAGATCTGGTCCCTTCAGGCTTCCATCCCGTTCCCACTCCTCTATATTTAGCTGAAGTTGCTGGGCAGAGCAACTCAGATATTCTTATCAGCTTTTCATTATTCTGGTGACACTGAACACATCCATCCCCCAGGCCAGCCAGTCCCATTTAGGCCAATAATTAGCAAAATTTATCAGGGATGTGAGTGTGGGTATAAAAACACAGACACATCAAAATCCTCATGAGCTGTAAGAAATATTGGAGTTGCTATTAACCCATGGAAGTGTTGAAAGCAGTTCAGCTCGTGTCCTTGTTCCATGGGTGAGTTTGTGCTACCTGGAGAGGGAGTTTTCCCCTGTAAGATTTGGAGTTTCCTTCCCTTAAATTACAGAATATTTCTCTTGTTTCCTGGAACAGTTGCTGTGGTTTTGTAGAGATTTGAACTGCTGAACACTCAGCTGGAAAAGATTGACTGTAGCAGTTTGGATAAATATATTTGATGCACAGATGTTCTAAGAACCTCTTTTGCACGCTTGCCTGCCTCGCTTCCCTTCCCGTTCTAAAGAGGGATTCCACCTATTCCATCCACCTGCAGCTCCTCTCCCTGGCCTCTCAGGAAAAGAACAGATTTTATGGAATCCCAGACTGGTTTGGGTTGGAAGGAGCCCTAAAACCCATCCAGTGCCACCCTCTGCCATGGGCAGGGACACCTCCTGCTATCCCAGGTGGCTCCAAGGCCCATCCAACACCTTGGACAGCTGCAATTCATGGATCCATGGAAATCCAGCTGGGTGGGTGAGCAGTGTTCAGAGAGAATTCATCCACATCCATCAGGAACCTTTCCAATAATTTCTTTGTCACCAAAGGGCGCCTGCTCAGCAATAGAAAGCAGTGCCATGAGAGATCATTCCTCACCTTTTGTCAGCCTCCCGAGCACAACGGGAAACAAAAACAGAACTAAAAGCTGCAGGAAGCTGTTTGGTTGAATTTCATCATTCCCACATGACCTGATCAGAACCCTTTTCAGATGAGGAGGGTTGGGATCCTCAGGATTGCCTGCTGGGACCAGATTCCCTGATCCCTCCCCGTTTTTGATGGCACAAAACTGCTGGAACTTCCTTGGAAAGCAGCTCTGGGAGGGATTGTCCCCAGAACTGTAACGTGGGTGGTTATTTCCTGACATGATCCCTGTGCTCCATGGTTTGGGACCAGCCATGGATGTCAAATCCTGTCCTTACTCCAGCTGATGACCCTGGATCTTCCCAGAGAATTCGAGAGCTTTATCTGCTCCCGTGGACAATTTCGTGCCTCCAGTTCAGCAACAGAAGCAATTCTGTAATGCTGTTATTCCTTGTAAATTGGCTTATTATCCTCTAGAAAAACCCAAAGATCTGCGCTCACCCTTGTTGATATTTCAGCAGAGATCCACAGGAACTTGTTTCAGTAAAAATAAAATTAAAAATAATATTTATAATGTATTAATAGAAATAAATACGTAAATAATAGTAAATAAATAAAAATTAAAATAAAAATAAAAAATAAATCTAAAAATTCCCCAAATAGCGTGTGTCAGTGAATGGGAAACAACTGTTAATTTTGGTTTTTCAATTTAGGAAAAGAAAGCAACTCCAGCTGGAAAGAAAGGAACCCTGGGGTGATTTTGCCAGGGAGGTTTTTATGTATCTTGTTCTGTACCCTATCACCAACACAACAGACAGCCTTCCTGACCTGCAGGGGGAATAAAAAGGTGCTTAAACTTAATGCTTCTAAAATAATTAATAATCTGTTATTATTATATATGGCCAACTTCAAGAAACAGTAAATTGCTTTTTTTTATCTTTTATCACTGAAAGCCAAATTTCAGGGATGGGAATGGATAAATCTAGGTCAGTGGCTGGATTTTCTCTGGTTTCTCTGACATTTGAATAAATTAAAACTACATTTTGAACACTGATTGCATCAATCACTAAGTACTCAAAAATTGAAAGAAATTTAGGGGTTGGTCCTTCAGGAGTTTACTGGGTTCAGTCACAATGTCATAATAAACAGATTTTTAATTCTATTATGCTCTCTGCTCTTATTTTAGTTGTGGCTTTTGGGCCTGTAAGGAGAGCATTTCTCTGGTAGAACTTATTTTATCTTTTCCTTCCTTCAAGACAAACTGTGGCTGTTGATTGTATTTTTCCTGTTTCTTGGCCCTGCCTCCCTCTGACCTTTGGGATGAGCATCCTTGTCCTGGTCAGTTGCAATTAAACCATAAATCCATCAAATTTCAGCAAAGTTGAATTGTGCTTTTCCCTGAAAACCCTCTTCCTGTGCCTGGCACTTGTAATTCCTCATCTTTTCTCCCTCCTGTTTCCCACCCAGCACTGGTGATGGTGTCTGGGGCTCTTCAGCAGCACAACTGGGGCTTTTCTTCTTATTTTATCACATTATTGAGCAGAGATCTGTCAGGTGAAAGGATTCCTGTGGACCTAGGAATCATCCCTAGGCCTGCATCTTGGACATATAAATTATTCTTTGAGGTATCAATAAAAGCTAGAGTGGAAGGCAGAAAAGTTTTAGGAATTTTTTCCCTTTTTTTTTTTTTTTTTTGTGATCAGCACTGTTTTTATCTGTTCTTACCTATTTTATTTCAGATTATATCCTTTGTGAAGTGTCATGAATATACTCTTTGGTCATTAAAGGCACGGTAGGTAGAGATCAATTTTCCAGTGAAATGTGAGGGAGTATTTACCCAAAAATAAATTTGGAAAGGGGTCTGGAAGGAGGCCTCCCACAGCCCAGATCAGCCCCCAGATCTTCCCATTCCTCCCAGAGGACACTGGAGGTTTGTGAGGCAAAAAAAAAAACAAAAACAAGACACAAACAAGGAAAGACACTGTTGGTCCTGCATGGACATCCATAGGTTGGATATTAGGAAAAACTTCTTCACAGAAAGGGTTGTCAGGCTGGACTGGGATTCCCAGGGAAGTTATGGATTCCTGGAGGGGTTTAAAAGCCATGAGATTTGGCACCTGGGGACACAGTTTAGTGGTGGCCTTGGCAGTGCTGAGTTCATGGTTGGACTGGATGATCTTAGAGATCTTTTGCAAAATTAATAATTCTGTGGTTTTATGAGAGGAAGTGAATTGGGCCCAAATGGGAAAGGACAGGGCTTCAGTGGAGCTTGAAAATTAATCTGAATATTTTCGAAGCACCTTTCTTATCCTCGGCTAAATTAGAGCAAAACAAGAAGGAAACTGAAGCTTCTTTCTCATTTGGAGCTCACAAATGACATCATTTCAGATGGCAGAGGATGGGTGATTTTAAGACAGATTTCCTGGCAGTCCCTAAGGGCAAACTTTATCCAAGCAAAAGCAGAATGATAGATGTGCTATTTAGGACACCCAGCTCCACATCTGTGGCTGGTCCAGTAAAATAAGATTAAATGAGGAGAAATTCTTGCAATTTCCTTTGGGTTTGGTTGAACCTCCAGAGACAACAAACTTCCCTGAGGTTTCAGATGACTGGGAAACAATTCAGCCTCTCAAGTGGGAAAAAGGGACACATCTGCACCTAAAGCTTCCTTGGTGGGACACTGGGAGTTGGTGAGGGATGGAGCTGGAACAGGAATTGGAAACTGAGGAGGATGTTGCTGGAGGGTCTCTACCATTGTGGTTGGACTTGGTTTGCTGGATGTTTCCATCCAGAATCATAAAACAACAGCATGGTTGGGGTTGGAAAGGTCCTTAAAGCTCATCTTAAAGCCATGGGCAGGGACAGCTCCCACTGTCCCAGGCTGCTCCAAGCCCCAGTGTCCAACCTGGCCTTGNCTCCAGCCCAAGATCCAAGGCCAATCCTTCCCAACCTCAGCCCCAAAAGCACCAACAACGTCAAAAAGAGGAGGCCAAGCAAGGAGGGTGGAACTTCATCATTGCAAGGGATTCATTGGGCAGCTCCCCTCAATCTGCAAATGGAGCAGAACTGATCAAAGTGTGGAACCCCGTGGGCAAAGCCCCTTTTCTGTGTCCATGCTGAGGCCCATCCTGGCAGGGGCTGCAGCCGGGCTCTGCCATTGCCAGGGTGGGGCCTTGGGAGGCCTTGCAAGAAATCAATCCCTGCTTTATTCCTCTCCTTCTGCCTGCCCTCAGCTCCAGCTCGCTCTGAGCAGGAATCATCCTGTGTCCTGTCCCTCCATCCCTTGTCCCCAGTTCTTCCCCAGCTCTCCTGGAGCCCCTTTAGGCCCTGCAAGGGGCTCTGAGCTCTCCCTGGAGAGCACCCCCAGCTCTCCCAGCCTGGCTCCATGGCAGAGATGTCCCAACCCTTGGAGCAGCTCCGTGGTCTCCTCTGGGATCTCCCCAGCAGCTCCATCTCCTTCCCACACTGAGGACCCCAGAGCTGGATTCAGAGCTGCGGGTGGGATTTCACAAGAGCAGAGCAGAGGTGGAGAACCACCCTCCCAGAGAGGAATTCCTTGCTTGCCTGCTGCAGCAAATCCAGAATTTCTGCCAGTTTTCCCTGGGTGCTGATTTCCTCCAGCCAAGGAGGGAGAGCTGGGCTGCCCCTCACACCTCTGAGGGCAGGGGAGCTGAGCAGCAGCACAGGGTGAGGGGGACACTGCAGCCACCGCAAACAAACTGCAGTCAGCAATATGGATTCCAGGGTAATTTTATATTTCATGAGCTTCTTTTCTCTTCCTCTTTCTCTTCAAGCCCCCAGGAGATGGCAGATGTTTTCGGGGATCACGTGGAGAGCAATGTGTCTTCTTTTAATTTTTTCTTTTTTTTTTTTTAATGGTGAAGATTCCTCCTCACTTGAAAGGATTAAGAGAGGAAAATCTCTCTTCTGTTTTCGTTTTGTTTTTTAAATCAAATGCAATCAGCATTTCTGAAAAGTTTGCAGGCAGTTTTCCTCTCAGAGCCCTTTCAAAGGGATGAATTCCTTCATTAAAAGTGGATTTTCAGAAAGTGTGGATCCCTCTTCTCCTCCAGGGGTCCAGCTCATGTGCAATAAAATACCAGGATAAGTGACACTGCAAAAGATTTGTGCTACCCCAGATTCTACATTTATTCCATATTGTCTCCATCTAAACTCAAATTCAGAGCAAAACATCTCATGAAATCAAATCTACACAAAATATTTGCAAAATTAGGTCTTATCCTGCAGTCTGTAACTAAGGGAAGGCATTACAAATAAATTACAAAAGCCACATTGAATTTCTTCTGGCAAAATCCAACAGCAGCAATGAACCCCTGCAACAATGAGCAGCATCACCCATCAGATCTCAATTTTCCTCTCTATAGAATTAATCTCTTGTGGTATTAAATATGTTGAACTTCTCTATAATTGTCCCTTCAGCTCCTTTCTGTTGATTTCTTGCGTTCCTTTAGAAATGACAACATTTTCTCTCTATTTTGCATATGGGTGAGAAGGTGAAGTTGAGTTTTTTGGGTTTTATTTTTCTGGAAAAACTGTAGAAATTTCAGTGTATTAATTCATTGCACCTAATATTAAATACAGGAATATCTGCCATGGGCTTTCCATCATGGATTTCTCCCTGATTCCTCTCCTCAGTGCCTGGCCAGTGGCTTTGCCCAGGAGATCCTGCACCCTCCCAGCAGGAAGACAAGACCTGCCCACAAAGACTTGGAACTTTCGGTGTATTAAAAAAAAAAAAAAAAAAAAAAAAAAAAAAAAAAAGGCCTGGCTGTGCATCCCTGAGGGATCAACGTGCTGGAATTGGAACCTTTTCCCCAGCCTGCTCCAGGCGTGGTTTAAAACTGTTCCAAGGCATGGGGATGGGGACTAATGTTGGAAATCCTGGCTGGATGGGGGCTGTTCGTGCTTGGTTGCTGTGCTGGTGCCAGCTGGCAAGGCTGGAAGCATCCATGAATTCCCTTTAAAACATGGGAATTCCGTGGGGGAGGGCCAGTGCTCAAAGACTGCAGATGTAAATCCAGCAAAGGAACTCTGGAGGAAATATCAAAGTTCTGCCAACTCTCCTCCCTCCGCCAACTTTCATTTTAGCTTGAAATGTAAGAAATCATTTACTTCTTAGAAAATACGGAGGGCAATTCATGAAAAATTCATTTCCCCTTACCTTGGTGATTAAGGTGGCTCTGTTTTTCCTTCCTGTTTCCAGAGAGGGGAACTGGCAGCCCAAACCCTGCTGAATGAAAGATAAATGAGTGATAAAATTGCTGGAGAATCTCTAATGTACGTGCTCAAGCCATCAGGCTTCAGCTCTTATTAAGTGTGAGCAAGAACTGGGACTGTTCCTGTGTTTGACTGACATAGGAGGCTTTAAAAAATTTATTTTGAAGGACAAAAGCAAAAGTAACTTTTAGATATTTCACTTAGAGTAACCAGAAATATTTTGCAGAGTGTCATGGTTAAATAATAATACAGAAGAGAGAGAGAGGGGGGAATAAAACCCCACACAGAGCAGTGATGCCCAAACAGTTGCTCAGCACCCGTCCCCCAGCAGTGAGTGGTGGCCCCCAGTTCCCCCAGTTTATAAACTGGGCATTCCAAGGTGTGGAATGTCCCTTTGGCCACTCCAGGTCACCTATCCTGGCCATGCTCCTCCCAAATTCTTGTGCAGCTCCTCACTGGCAGAGCTTGGGACATTCATAAGACCTTGAGTCCAAAATATGAGTGTGTTCTCAGCATTATTCTGTCATTCCCAGCAAAGAGTGGGATGAGGACCACATTTCCTAAACCCAATGGGAAGGGTCCCCCAAACCCAGACTTCTCAATATGGGCTGCACAGAGGAAAAAAAAAAAAAAAAAAAAAAAAACCGAATCATTTTTATATCCCTTTGCAATTTCACTCTGCCTTATCTCCTTAAATTGATGCTCAGGAAAATAAAATGGTTGTGGAGGTAGCAAAAAGAAAATAATGCTTGGAGTGTTTCTCATAAAATGAGATGTATTGGGCTCTATGAGCTTCTCCTAATGGTTAAAATAGAGAGAGGCAGCCTGAAGCCCCAGACTGATTTTGCAGTGGGTTTGTTACACAACGAGACAGGGAACAAAGGAAGAGCTGGAAGGAGGGGGAGATGATGATGGAGCCCTTCCTCGCTCTGTGATGTGCCTTTGCCCATTCCCAAGAAACAAGGAAGAAAAGTCTTGTAAAAAATTGTCAGCAGTATGAAAGTACATTATCTGGGACACCAAAGGAAAAAAAGATCATAACTTTTGCTCTGTATCCTCTCTATTCCCCTGGTGTCGAGTCATAGAACCTTAAAATACTGCCTTTTCTTGTTTTGTTTTATTACTTGGAAAAGTGGAACAAAGTTACAAATCTGAAGTTTTAGAGAGCTGTGTTTTAAAAGAAATTTCTTCTAATGGTATTTTTGCCTGATGTGCAATATTGTGCTCTCTTCCTGGGCATATGGAGTGAAGGGATCTCCTGGAATGCTCAGGGAAGCTCCCAGGAGATGAATTCTGTGTGTGTGTGTCTATATACACTGATATATATATATAGATATACACTGCCTATAAATACTACTACACACTATTTATGTAGTAGATTTAAAGTATGTAAACTACAGACCAAAAAATATCCTAAAATAAAATCATATTTGCAGAACTGAGAGGTGACTGCTGGAAGTGGGAGAATACTGGGAAAATCCAGTAAAGGACAATTTTAGAGTGAAACATAAGCACTTGTATGAGGTAGCAAATATACACCTGTCTATAAGAACAAACTGAAATTTTGATAGACCTGAATATTCCTCACTCTTCATAATGTTGATTTAAATAATTCCACTTTTTAATTTCATTTTTCCACCTAAGAGTGAATATTCCAGAGCTTCAGACAAAACCCACTATGGAAGAAAACCCCAAAACCACGAAATTATTTGTCAGGGACCATGCAACTGCTTTTCATGGAATCCCAGACTGGTTTGTGTTGGAAAGGAGCATAAAGCTCATCTTCTTCCAATCCCATTCCATGGGCAGGGACACCTCCCACTGTCCCAGGCTGCTCCAAGCCCCAGTGTCCAACCTGGTCTTGGGCACTGCCTGGGATCCAGGGGCAGCCACAGCAAATCTGGGCACCCTGTGCCAGGGCCTCCCCACCCTCACAGGGAGGAATTCCTTCCCAAAATCCCATCTAAATCTGCTCTCTGTCTATTTGAAGCCATTTCCCCTTGTCCTGTCCCTCCATCCCTTGTCCAAAGTCCCTCTCCAACCTTCCTGTAATCTCCTTTTCCCCTTGTCGTTGTTGAGTCACAACACAACACGATGGACTTGAGTTCAGTGTGGAAAGGCAAAAAGCCCTTTATGGAGAAATTGTACTCAATATATAGGGTACATCACAGAAAATAATATTTCATTGGTTGCCATTCTGACTTCACAATGCCATAGGCTAAAGAGTAGAAACAATTACTCTAAACTGATAATAAGTGATCACGCCCAGGTGCAGTTAGTTATCTTCTTGTTTCACATTCTTGCTCTACGTTAATGTTAAGCTGGCCTAAGAACAAGGATTGTTTTGATTCAATGTGTGAGAATATTTTGTTTCTCACAGGCACTGCTTTACAGCTGCAACTTGAGAATTTTCTCTGTTCTGATTCTTCCTGTAGCACCCACATTCCCTGATATTTTACATATTAAGAATATCTGAAAACACCAAATTGTGCTGGAGCACAAGCTCTGAATGAGACAGCAGGGATGGGTTTCCCACTCAGCACAGGAATTAGGGGCAGCATTCCAGAGAAAAGGTGGGAAACCAGAGCAAGGTGAAGGTTTTGGGGCTTTTGCCGTGAGGCTCTGGGCTGGTCCCTGTGAGTGGGAGATGCTGTGGAATTCCCAGGCCTGGAGAGGCTGAGCCCTTGTGGATTCAGGGAAGCAATTCCTGAGCTCGAGGTTCAGTGAGGGTGCAATTAAGTGTGAGATTCAGTTAAGGGTTTCTGGAGGCATCCTCTCCTCATTTCAACCAGTATTTGTACAACTTCTGCATTTTTATTTTTATTTTTAT
>VZTR01005686.1:9602-45060 GCA_013400775.1 Chaetops frenatus | reverse complement strand
TGGCATGTCTCCCTATGGCTGTGTATGAGCTGCCTGAGATCCTGTTTCTGAAGTCTTCAAATTCCTTTTAAATTCCAAACAAGACAAAGTTGGTTCCTTTGCACATGAAGCAATCCAAAATAAGCTTTCCAGACCTTAAATAAGGGGGGGGAAAAAAGCTTCTAAGAGCTACTAATGACATACATTTCTGGCCTACAAAAAATTTCTCAACACAGAAACAGTGGCAAGCTCTTCAGTAATCTTGAGATTCAGAGGCATGTGGCCCCCCCCCAAAAAAAAACCTCTGAGGATCATCATATACTCAAAATTTACTATGCAGAATCCTCTTTGCAGACAAGCATCTGCATGACTCAAACACAACAGGATTTCAGCAACGGGTGGAAATATAAGAGTTAATAGGAAAACGTGGCATTCTTCTCAAGGATCACAGATTAAAGATCAGTGTAAAAGAAGGGAATATTATGCTCCTAAGGTTATGTGAAGATTGCATCTGGAAGCAAAAAATATAGGTGGTATTTGTCATCTGTGAATGCTTGTTCTGCAAGTTAGAAGCACGTGCTCAATTCAATCTCTGATAATAATGTATATTTGTACTCTATTCTTCACTCGAAGTAAAATACAATAGTTAATTTCTGTTTCAACCCTACTCCCCCAAATCAGACAGCTGCTGAATTTTGAAACACATAAGACTTTATTCTTTAGAAAAAACAAGAAGTGTTTTGACTTAAGGCAAGATGACATATCACTGTTTGTAGCAGAGTTCCATTATGCTGGAATTCTGTCATTTTCAAGTTTTTAAAACACAGGGACTTCTTCCACATGTTCTATGAACTAAAGACTTAATAGAAGAAAAGTTAAATGAGCTCCTACGCTAAGTTAGTCAGTATCTGTTAGCAAAGGCAACAAAACCAACTGAGGTTATGATGAAGGAGTTGGCAGGTGGACTAATGTACTCTTTTCAAGAGGAAACAGCCCAGGTTATAAACATAATTGTCTAACACTGGAAAAACATTAATAAACATTAACTTATCTATCCTGCCTATCTTCACCTATCTGAAATACCCTAAGTCTATGTTAGCAACAAGCTGAAAATAACAGTTAAGACTTTGCCAGTGCTCAGTTCAGTTTTTTGCTTGTAATGAATGTTAGCTTCCAATTTATAACTTCAGTGTCCTGGAGCACAACACTGATGAATCAAGCTTCCCATAACAATGCAGAAATACATGCTGTGTGAAACACTTCAAAAGGCCATCACAGCTGCAAATATGAGTTTAAAATATGAGCTCTGTGAAATGTTTTTCTAATTTCACTAATGTCTGTCAAATTATATTTTTGGAAGACAATGCACAACTTGGTACAAAACGTGCACAAGGACTTGGAGAAAACCTACAAAATACAGGTTCTGTTTTTCAAAAGCTGTAAATAGAACCAACAATATAAACCTAGTCCAAGTTGCATGGTAACATTTATTACAATTTTTACAACAGAATTTATCACCAGTTGGTAACAATGGTGCCAGCTGCAGCAATACTCAAATGGATCAAAAATATTTCAGCAGACAAGCACAAAGAACTGTTCACCTGCTGCTTCTTGTAATGCTTTTATAAAAAGTCTTGTGTCACAGGGCTGGTGACTCTTGCCAACTCCCCCTGCAACCAGATAAATCTGATCTGCTTATTATCAATACAGCCATATTGACAGCTAAATCATAGGAACTCACAGTAAATTGCTACTTGCTAAACACTTAGCGCTATTTTATTGTATTTGATTCAAACATAAGCAAATTCTTTTCAAATAGACAAGTATGCTTAACATATTCTGAAAAATGCTGAGGCAACAGTACTGGAACATAAAATTGTCAGTGAGCAGAAGCAATTAAACAAGTATCTTGACCACATGACCACTATGCAAAACTAATATTCAGGATTCCACAGTGAATTAAAAGCAGATTGTCTTTTGTCAATGAAAACAAACCTATTCTGAAAATGAAAACAGCCACAGGATGTTTTCCTTCAAATATATTGAAACTCAAGTTAATAAAAAGGTAAACAGTGTGGTCTGTATTTCATGAGACTACAGAATATTGCTAAGGACAGAAAATCATTTTTTTGTTTAATTGTATGTTTAATGACTAACTGTGGGAAAATAAGAAATAAAATATCAGAAAATTAACTTCTGTTTAAGTACACAAGGGATGCCTTCTTTAGCTGGGGATATGCTACGGTCAACCAAAAGCAAGCAATGAAGCCATAATGGCCCAGCCACCACTTGTCACACAATTGTACATATTCTTCTACTGAAGTGAGGTTAAAACCCTCTATGGATTTAAAAAAGCATCAGCATCCATCCATTTTCTGGATTTGAAACAAAAATTCCATCCACTACAAAGCATGAGATTAACAGACTTCCACTCCCCATAAAAACAGGACCAGAAGCACAAAATAACAGAAACAACAGATCAAAACCACAAAATAATTCCATGAAGATACCTGCATTATACGTTTTCAAGAATTAGACCTAAATTAAAGCCTATTTTAAGACTTTAAATAAATATGAGAAATACACCATCAGTCATGACTCTGAATATATACAAAATAATGAAGTGAAATAAATCAGTAAGATTGATTATATTCCTTCAGCACTCTTATCAATAAAACTGCTTTTAAAAAAGCATCAATAATTTTATTTTGGTGCTCCTTCACTTTATAAAATCAGCATAAGCCTGATGTATTTGAAATACTGGCAGAAGACTATCCTATGGTTAAGTGACAAAATGTCACTCTTTGAATTTAGCATCCCTCTTCAAGAATGAAATCCCTCTCCACGTGTTCTCACACATTAAAAATCTTCAGATCTGCACCATTTCTAAGATTACAGTAACCAGTTTCTGACTGCCTCATCTTCACACTGGAAAATCCTGGTCACATAAATTTAAAAGAAGAAGCTTCATGTCAGTGTATCTGTGACCTTTTCTTTACTCTCTTCTATCATTAAGAGAAGGAAAAACGGTTAAGATTCTTCTACTCAAACATTTCTCCAGAAATACCAAACTCCTATGATATTTTCCTATTACCTTGATTTTGTTGACATGAAACATTGAAAAACTTTTTGCACAGTAAGCTAATAACTGAACTACATCACACATGACTGTAATATGCAACAGCAGAGTTATATTACAAACTACTGATGCCATTACAGGAGTAAATGACCCAATTCTACATTAAAACTTAGCTTGTGCACTACAAACATTTCAGGTTTCAGCCCTCCTCAGTGGACCACCCATAGGAATTTAGGATAAAGTGAAAGAACCCATAAAACTTCATGTATTGACATTTTTAAACTCAGAATTGCTTTCTGGCATGAATAATGCAGCATGTTCTTTGAAATGGTACTACTGTCAGCCTCAGCTGCTTATTTCAACAAGCGTCTTCCCATTTCCGTGTCTTCATTTTATCTCTCACAGACTTCACTAGTTAGGTAGTTAATATCTGATACTGTACCATCAGCAGGCTTCAAGAGAAACATTACACCAAAACGGATGATGCCACAGGGGTGTTAGAATTCCACCTTTATTTCAAGCTAATGTTTGTCATGTTTTGTTTACATGTGGAAACTTCTTCCGGCATCTAAAAGTATTGAGAGCCTTTGTCCAACTGTTGCTGAAAGCATACTTAGATTATTTACACAAATTGAATCATGGATATATACTATATACACAAAACAAATCTATTTTTAAAGACTAAGAAGTCATTACTATTACTTGGGACTAGCCCACCAGACTAATGACAATTCGTTCATACTACAGAGTTACCTATTTTTCTTTATATATGTCCCAGTGGATAAACTTCCTCAGAAAAGGAAGATCTACAATGAAGATACAACACAACAGAACACACTGTGTCAAATCCATGTACTTGCACCCACACATGCACCTTTTCACACTCAGAAAAGCAGGGGAAGGAAAACAAAAACCAGCAAGTCTTACCTTTTTGCAGACACTTTCAAAATTAACTTCTGTCCTGAGAGCAAGTCTGGTAACTTCATCTGGTTTTATTTCCTGTAGATGAAAGATAAGTTTATTCTTCTTATGACCAGACTTTATGAAGTCTTTCTAAGGTTGACCTTCCTCATAAACATTCTAATCATGGCACCTCCCTAATTTTTAAAACAAAAGAAAACCAATTTGTTATGTGGAGAATTTTTTTGTGTGTATGTAAACACGCTGCATTTATACTGACTGACCTTTCCAAAACACTACCATATACCTAATCTGACTGTATATACTACTATATAATTTCAATTATCAAAGCTAAGAGGGATTTTTCAACAGCAAGGTATGCAGAATGGGTGGTTCATTTGCAGAAATATTTCAATTGCCCACACTGTTGTACTACAAAAACGCTTTGGAAGGCCCTTAAATTCACAACTTATTTTAGACTCTGAAGTTACATCAGAACTTATCAATTTTTTTGAATAAATAAGTTTAAGACAATGAAAATGAAGCTGAGATGAAAAAAAATTATCTCTTTTCTAAAGAGACTGACTGAACATGCAGTTTGCATTCCTGGACTTCAGCATTTGCACTGGCAGCTGAAATAGAGAAATGAAAATCCTGGACAAGTGGATTTTGTTAAAAGCTGAATATTTTATGAAACATGCCCCCACAACAGATTTCTTGCTATTTTAAGACACATCTTTTATGTAGGTTGTATTACATTATTATGCTCTATTGATGTCATCAACTGAATTAATTGAATATTATTTTCCTCCTAGGGCAGTGCGACAAAAAATCATGTTGCATATCAGTAATTTCCCAGATGGTCATTTTAAAAGCAGTTTAACTATTCTTAGGCCAGACCCAAATAATTTCCACACATTTTGGAAAGTTACAACTCTGTACAAAGTAACTTAATTATTCTGATAGCTTTCACGTTCAACAACTATGTTGTATTTGTTAATTTCTTTTTTTCCCTGCTTAGGCATTCTTGAAACCTATTCCCACATCTTCATATTAACTCCACTGTTAAGTTCCATGTTCTATCCCTCTTCCATCAAAAATCTGGAGCGGTTTGTACACTTCCTTAGACGTAATTTCAGGAAGAACCAAGTAGCTTCCCTTCTTATAGAAGGTCATACCGTGCATCTCAAAACCTTATGTTGTCCTTCTTTACACAGATAAGATACTTTACAGAGATATCTAGACTACAGAGAATTTATCTAGACCTTTAGGGTCTTGCATGAATTGCAGATGTCTCAAAACTGTAAACAATTATCTAGTAATGGAAAAAAAGTAGCAGAGCTTAGTTAAATTGACAACAACAACAAAATATCTCTGCTTGTGAATGTCAGAAGAGCTTCCCCACAATGAGATCTAGAACTCTGCAAAATCATCTCCCAAAGGTACTAGTGGGAGCCCAATCACTTAGAGGACAGAATCCACACTGGAAAAACACTGGTGGATGTAGGAAACAATCTTCTACTGGCAGATGAACAGCTGGATGACCTAATAAAGATGGAAAAGACGTATGATTCACTTTTCCATGACTTTCCAAAGTGTTTCACAGATGGTGAAAGTAGGACACGTTGGTTAAGTGACATGCTTACTGTCACACAGGAGGTTGGGGGTTACAAATGAAGCTCTGGAACCCAGTATTATTCATTAAATCAAGCTGTTGGTTTATTAAAAAAAAACAACCAAAAAAGAGATAATTCCTATGATCTTCATCCCAAATAAAACTGCCTATTTCCTGTCTCCTTAGGATTTAAATGCAGCAACAGGGTAAAGGGCAGAGGCAGACAAACTCCAACGATCCCTCCATGAGAATGTCAGTTTAATCATGTGATATGACAATATTGCAGAATTCCCAAGACATTGCAGAATCACAAATAATGCTGGAGGAATGAATTACACTTTGGAATGTGAAGTCATGAAAGCCACACTGAAATGCCTAGGATACAAAATGAGGCCAAGAACCTTCTGTTCAGGATTAAATCCCTAAATTTATAAATGATCCCATTCACTTCTCCTAGATTTAAGGCAAAGTAAGCATTTTTGACTTAAATATTCTTCTACAGAACCTTGTTTTTGTAAACATAATCACATGAACCAAGTTACTGTAATAAATACGTTTATTCTGCCTCTATTAATAGTCAGCAACAGACAATAATGAAGAAAAGGGAGATAGTGGTGTTTTTCCCAGCACAGTTTTCTCAACTTTGAGACGCACCTGACTCACAAAGAAAACCTTAGTATTGAATTAAGGAACTCTCTTTTCAGTTCTCCTAAGGGATGTTATAAATGGATGCCCCTTTCAGCATCTCTGAGACCAGTTCAAGGATTCCTCCTGCCCTGATGTTGCAGCCCAGCCCGATGTGTCCAGAGACGTGGAGGTGTCTGTCCCAGGTCCATAGATGTAGCAGTTGCTTTCTTATTGACAGGTTCAACCAGTAGGGAGGCTCAGCTATGCAGCATGTAGCACTCTCAGAACTCATGAACTTCAGTACAGCCAGCCAAGACCTCCTCCTTCTTTTCGGATGTTGGGGTTTGGTTTTTTCTTTTATTTTTGTTCCTTTTCACCTATATAATTTTGACCCATAAGTTGCTAAGAAACCTTAAACAACTCAGTACTTAAGAAGACCAAAAGGAACTGGCTGAGCCCGGGGGGGTAGGGCATCTGTTTATCTGGGTACTTAAGAAAAACAAAAGAGGTGGCTGAGCTCAGGGGAGAGGACTGTCCAGTTCTGAGAGTTTTCTCCCAGGGGCGTGGGGGATACCCTGGGGTTTGGGCTGGCAAAAGGTTTGGCTGGAGGAGGGACTGGCACTCCTGCTCTGGGCTTCCAGGGAGAACCTTTCAGAGCTACTGCGGGACCCCTGCGGAGAGCTGTTCCTTCTGCCATGGAGAGAGTCTCTGTCCTGAACTGGGACCTGTTACCATCTGTGTGGGTGCCCGGGATCCCTGAGTTTGCCTCTCCCTGCTCTGCTGGAGGCCGGGCTGCCGCTGCCCCGTCCCCGCTGCTGCTCCAGCGCTGCTCTGGGTTCCACCTGCGCTGCAGCCTCTGCACCCCCTGCCTGCCGAGAATGCCCTGCCATCCCACACTGCTGCTTTTCCAAGGGTCCTGCTGGGGCATCAGGATCGACTGCCCAGGGGGTTTGTGAAAGTGGAACTTCTCTTTCATCCCACCGAGCCACCATTTACCACATGCAGCCGCAGGGGAATCATCGCACCTGCCCTGCCCACTGAGGGCCACCAGCGCCCCCTGCCGGCTGTGACCGGAACTGCACCGAAAGGGAAGGTGCCTGCAGGGCAGCAGGCTGTGACTGGGCTCCTGGCTCTGCTTGTTGTTAATGCCACAGTAGTTGGTGTTTGTTTGCTTTATTATAAATACTAGTAAAGAACTGTTATTCCTACTCCCAAATCTTTGCCTGTGAGCCCCTTAATTTCAGAATTACCACAATTTGGAGGGAAAGGGTTTACATTTTCCATTCCAAGGGAGGCTCCTGCCTTCCTTAGCAGACACCTGTCCCTCAAACCAGAACATCTGATCAGGACTGAAGCTCACTATGGAGAATATGCCACCTCTCACCCCTCAAAATGAACGAACACATGAGCACTCATGGATCCATCAGTATCAATACAGTACATCCTTCTGTCCTATCTAATACCCCTCTGCCAGGGTCCATAGCTCTTGTCTCCCTCTCATGGGCCTCCCACTTGCTGGCTGGCAGCAGGTCACTAGCAGGCAGATGAACACACTCACACTCGCCTTAAAGGCACCAGCAAGGTCCCTCTAGCCACCTGATACGTCTTCACAAATCACAAGACCACAGAAACACAGAATGGTTAGAAGGGGCCTTAAAGATGCCCTGGTTCCAGCCCCCATCATGGGCAGGGACATCTTCCACTCCACGAGGTTGCTCAGGGCTCCACCCAACCTGGCATTCACAGGGATGGGGCACCCACAGCTGCTTTGGGCAACCTGCGTGGAGATGATTTGTCTTTGTCCCTGTCCCTGCTAATCCCTTGCCCATCAGCTTTTACTCTCTGTGATTTTCTTCATCCCTTCCCCTTTTTCTTTCTATCCCTTTAGCACTGAGAGGATCCACTTCTGCAGGCCTCTAATGAAGGACACTCTCACTGCCTTCCAGATACTCTCACAGATTACAGCTGCTTTCTGAAATGATATTAATGCTTGGTGTCCTAACCTGCACCAGTTGGTTTCCAAGAGAGATGTTACGTTCCAGTGAACAAGGAATACAAAAGTTATGAGGGAACAAGATATATATGCTACTTTATGAAGTATACAAACCACAATAATCCCAGATAAAGGAAATATAGACAAAGGCACCCTATCAACAAATGCACACACTCTTTATCCTTGAAAATCATCCCTGACAACTGTTTTCCCAAATGCCTAAAAATACCCCAAGCCAAAACCTTAAAAGTAAGGTGTTGACATACTGACTTCCTACAGAGGGATGATAAGAAAACTACTGGGATCAAGAGACCCTTCTCCCCTGCAGACTGACCATGTTTTCTCTCATGGGAGAGAGACAATTACAAGAGGTAATATACTGCCAGCACTACTGGCATTAGTTTTCTAACTGGCAAATGTCGGCACGCTGATGGATAATGGGCAGTAAGCAACAACAGAAGAGATCATTTTCTTTTACTTACAGATTGCACCCCTATCTCAATTTCTGTCATGAAATCCTTCAGGAGACAGGGACACAAGCAAGGAAAGACTTTTTGCAGGCTGATGTACACAAGACAAAGCACAATGGTGCAGCTGTCTGTCCTGATGCTTGAGCCCGCAATGGCCACTGGAATGAATATCAAGATGACACTGGACAGAAGTGGCAAAGGAGTGGCAGCAGTAAGACCAGCCTGACTAAATTTTTCCAACAGTATGGGGAGTGGTGTTCTTCCAGGTATGTACTGCCCAGGCAGCTGCTCCAGTAGGCAGTGGAGCGCTGTCAGGAGAACTGACCTGTCAGCCAGTTGGATCCTGTCAGGGCTGCAGGCAGATGACCAGGCCTTGGCCTGAGACTGAGATGAATAAACAGGATGTGAAAAACTACTGAACGTAAGAAAACTGCTGGATGCAGTAGCTAATGCAAGAACCTGCAGAGTGGCTGTACAGATCTGTACAGGGCAGAATTACACAAAAACCAGACAAGCTCCATGGAAAGGTGGAATACAGGGCAGATTTCAGGGGTGGACATCTTGCAAGGTACCAAAGTAACTGTACCAGAAATAGCACATGAAGCCAACATTGCATACAAAGTACAACAAAACACCAAATTTCGGGAAAAAGTAACTATGGGTGAGCGAAGACTGGCCTGGGCTGGGAAAGTGAGCACTGGGGCACAGGAACAGGTAGCTCTGGGGCAGGCACTTGTCTCCAAACAGAGTACCGAAGGCAGTGAGCTCACCCCAGTACTTACAAAAACTCAGAATAGCAATGTTGGGAGATTTTTTTTTTAATAAACCGTAACTGTTTTACACAGAAAGACGAGACTATATTGAAGAGACGTATGCCAAGTGTAAATGGCATGTGAAAACAGGATTTCATGCTTATATTGATTGTGGCTGCTCAGATGACACTTAATCCAAGTGATACTGAGTAAGACAGAGATTCTAACCTAAAAGACTTGGAAATGTAATTTATTCAATAGCCTCTGGAAGACAGCAAAGACAAAAAAATCGCTGTCAAATGAGGCATCAACACCGAACGCAAGATTTTTCATACAAAATGTATTCCCAGCTATGCTGTCTCAGGCAGTTTTAGATGACTCAGAAAAAAACCCAAAGTCTGCCAGTGGCCTGTGGAAGCAATTACGGAGTCCTCAGACTATTAAACACGACAAAATTTCAATTTTGTTTTGACTACTATTTTTCATTTACCTTTATCATAAAATTCATTACTTTTCATCATTATTTTTTCACATTTTCTTAGCTGTTTTAAGTTTTAAGCCCTTCCATATGAAAACATGACTTTCATCTTAAAATGGTGAAAATTCTACAAAAAATAAGGAATAGAAAATCAGGGTATATAGAAATAGAAACAGAACACGCTTTCCAAAAGTCATATTTTTGGTGAAATCTCAGTTACAGTTTGCTACTGTTTAATATGCTTTAAGTTTTTTAAATATAACCATAGTTTTTACTCTTAAACCAGTGTTTGAGACTACTCTCTCACAAAGTTTCTTATATTTTTCCACAGTATTCAGTCTGATTTTGCTACTTTCTGTCATTTTTCTAGGTTGCTTAGTGAGGATAAAATTGTAAGAGAAAAATATTTCCTTACAATTTAATCCCTGAATGTCTTCTTGTCATAACCAATTTGTTCCCCTAAGTCTTTAGAAGTTCAGTATTTTTGTCATTCAGAACAAAAGCAGTCTTAGACTTACAGATAAGTATTACTATTGTGAAAATACACATGAATGGGATATCTTCAAAGTAGTGAAATAAATCAGCCATGGCCTTAAAGCTTATCCAGCTTCCAAAAAGAAACTAAATCCATTATGAGCACAAACTCATTTCAGTTATGAAGGCATGTTTTCAAGGAATGCAGTGCAGTAATTGATTATTATCAAACTGATTATGAAGAAAAAGAATACTTTCTTCCCCTAGCAGTATATACATCAAAATCCTTTGCCAGTGGCTGTGACCTAAATACACATGCAAGAATTTCCAGTGTAAGTCACATTAGTAGACCACCATAGCATAGTTAATGGCACTCTACCTATATAAAAAAATAAAATATATAACCCCCAAACCTCTATCTCTTCAAGTCTGTTTTACTAGATGTGCAACCAAGATTAATAGTATTGTCAGGAGAGGAACTGGTAAGCAAAATATGACATTTTCTAGTTAAGTGTCGCTTAAACTTATTAGCAAGTTTATTAGAGAAATTAGTGCTACATAGACACACCTTCCTCATTATAAAATCGCTATGTAATTTTACCACAGACAAAGCTAAGCACTTTCAAGTAGCTGCCTGCCTTACTGACAGTCTTTATGAACTATTAGTAAAACACCTCTCAGGCTCTCTTCTGAGTAATCAGACATCCTGAACTTCATCTATCATAGAATAAAAGTTTAAAGATATGTAAGGTCTCTAAGTATTTTTTGTATTTGCTCTCATTTTTTAACTACAACTTTTAAAACAGGAATAAAACGGGAGGCAGTATCTTTCTTGGTAATACTGCACAGAAGGAAAGTCTAATTCTAGACAAAGAGTCTGTAGCCTTAGCCCTGGAAATTTCATCTTCCATTTGGCTTTAGTTTTTTCCTCAATGGAATCCAGGCAATCCAGGTCACTCTCATCTTTATCCATCACCTGTAAATCACATAAAATCCTTAAAGAGATGCCTACTGATTTGTCCCAAATTTCCCTAACTGTACCCTGATGATAGGTAAATTCAGAACACTGTACTTGCTACCTGTTTGTAACTGCACCTTCTGCAGTAAAGCATTTCTCACCTGAGCAGTCACTTTTGTTTTAATGATTTCCTGCTTTGCTGACTGTGACAAATAACTCCCAGTAACGATTTATCCCCTCTGGCTGAATGACAACATGAGAATGCCCAAATGATGCAACTGTGCCATTTATTTTACTTGGTGCTAAGAAACAGATTGGATAATCATTAAGATCTTGCATTAATTGCATTTCTAAAGCAATTCTAAAAAGACTTGCTATTGCCTCCTTTTGCAGCAGACACATCTGTGGATGTGAAAGCATTACACATTTATCAAGAGTTTCCTGCTGAGAAGGACTGAGGTTTTCAACCCACAGGTGAGAACCCAGTGGGGGCCAGTAACAGTCTCATGAGAAGTAGATTGATTTGACAGGAAGTCCAGGACGGTGCTGTTAGGGCCACCCCTATCATAGGTCTGAAGTTGACTGATGTCCAGAAAATTATGAAGACTACCAAGTCACTTGTTAAGAATACCATAATCCTTCATCAATCTAGTAAATATCTATGCACCTCCACGCTAAAACCTTCCCTGCTAGTTTTTTTTCTAACCTTCATTGGGAAAAAATCTGCACTTGCCCATTCTGAAAGTGTCAGCTCACCCGCTGGCCCATGCAGCTGAAACGGGGACTCATTCTTGGCGTTCTTGGGCAAGCCACATGTGGGGCTCAGGGAAAACAAGGTGCTGGGAAACCTCTGCACTTCAGCTCCCATCCAATTACCACAATCCACTCATACCACATAGGAAAGGGCCTTGCTATGCCTACTAAGATACACTCAGTTCATGCTGGATTTAAATAAAGTGCCATTAAATGGCAATACTTCTAATCTTTTAATCTGCAAAGGTCTTAGGAAAAGAAATAAAAGACAGGGTATACCTTATTTACACACACTAAGGTTAAAAATCTCCCTGCCTCACTCAGTTTGACTTGTCATTCTTCCTGGCAAGACAGCATCTCTAGACCTCCAATGTTTGCACACGTTTATGCCAGAGCCTACAACTTTTAGATAGAAAAAATAAAGGAATCTATTTTTAGGAGTTATTTTAATGATTTCTTTGGTGACTCAATGGCATAAATTCTTGCTTTTTAAATTACAGATGGACACAAATCTAAGTGGTGCTAACATACAGATCTTTTTGAAAAACACAGGACTCTACTGTGTGGGAAGACACCATAAAAGATAGTAACCAACCACTGCAGGGTGCAGTGTGTTTGGGAAGACCTTTTTATCTAATATAATGTAATATATTGACAAAGTAAAGACTCTCTGTGTAAAGTAAAGACTGGCATGTGTGCATGCCTAATATAAAGACAAATCAGCATATTCCTAACGTACTCTATTCTAAGAAAATTACATGTCACATTACAAGGGGAGTTAGGAATGTCTTTCCAACTAGCAACGTTCTGCATGTTGTGGAAGCTTCTCACTATCTAAAGATGTATGTACTAACAGATTTCAAACAGAAATCTAACAGTGTTTGAATAAATACTATTTCAGCAATTTGCACCTATTCAGAAACAACAAATTATTTTAATAAATAACTTCAAGAAGTTAAGCCTTTGCTAAGTTTACAGTCAATACAGGAAGTCTGATAAATGTCCGAAAATATATGTATGTAGAGACATAGCTTTCCATGGAAGTCAAGTTTTACTGTACATATCTGTATTATAAAGGACAGACAACTACAGGAAAGAAAAAGCACAATAAAAACAAAATATTCCATGGATTTTTTTCTTTGTTTGTTTCACCGGTGTAGCCAACAAAGCTTTTGCAAGCAACCTGACTGGACAACATGGTTCTGTATCATCATCTACTGAAAACAGAGGTTTTATCCAGTAGAAATGAAGATATTTTGCCTCTAATTTGAGACAGGTTAAGTGAATTATAATTTAAATATATTCCTCTGTATCACTTGGGTTTGAGATTATTACGATTTTCAAAAGTAATTATAGAGTTTTTAATTTATAAATTATGTAGGATCTGTATTACAAAGAAGAAACGCATAAGAAGAAATGGTCCTACAGTTTCTAATTTTCTTGAAGTATGCATCAAAGACATTTAATATATTTTTAATGACTCTGCATGTTTTATCAACTGCCTTATATTTTCAAAAGTTTTATTGAATTTTACATTGTTTTAACTTGTCTTTGATTTTAATATAAGACCTCTCAAAAAAAAAATAGTCTTTACTGAAATCATTAATTTTTAACCTTGTTGGATTAATAACAACTTGGAGAGAAATACTACAAAACAGATTAAGAAAAAAGTGGTAAAATTTAATTCCTATTTTAAAATAATAAAACCAAAGATGTCACTAAGGGAAATCACCAGACTACAACTTCACAAAAAAATCAGAAGCTTGAGAACCACCTCATTTAGATGAACTTAGGACAATTGATTTTGATAAGAATTAACTATTCCTAACCTGTCATAAAAAAAACCCCAAGCCAACCAAACTCCAAAATTACAGTTAATCATTGGGAATGTAAGAATGTAGTTCAAGGGGAACTTGTCTAGCAATTGTTCTTTTTGTAAACTACACTGGTGTCAGGTTTTTGCTGGCAGCAATTTTAAACATTACTAAATGTCTACAGTATTGCTGTCTCAGTTTAGATCCAAGTGAAATTCAGTGTCAACCTGTGAATTTTCATCTAATAAGTTTCACAATACAAAATTTTACAGTTTTCTGTGTTTATTGTTTTCTGGAAAATTAAAGTTACAAAAATACCCATCTAACAAAACTACACCATATTTCTATAAACACAGTTTTGTACAAATGGTTACCTTTCTCTAGCTAAAAACTCTAATTCTTCTATGCTGCATAACCTCTTTCAAAAGCAGAACAAGCAGCTGAGGGAAAGACATGCTTTAACAACAAAACAAAATGAAAAAAACAACTCCCCAAAAGAACACTGAACATGGCTAATTGTTTGAGCTCTTGTAAAATACCCAAACAACTTTATTTGGCAAGTATAGGCTGCTCTTTTCTGCCACGTTTATAAACTAATTTAATATTTCAAG
This sequence comes from Chaetops frenatus, assembly GCA_013400775.1. Lineage (NCBI taxonomy): Eukaryota > Metazoa > Chordata > Aves > Passeriformes > Picathartidae > Chaetops > Chaetops frenatus. Next base: position 30,557 of record VZTR01005686.1, on the reverse strand, counting down.
AGGTATGCAAGTCAAATGCCAGCAATTACATCAGTCTACCGAGATGAACACTGTGAACTTGGCATTTTATTCAATTAGATTAAATGAATTGTTTCATTTTGGAGGTTCACATCTGATTCAGTAGTCACATTCAGAGAGCAGTCACTGTTTTCACCACAGCATACAGAGAACAATTAGCAAGTCTGCAATCTTGTGACAGTTTCAGATGTAGAAGGTATGGAAGTACACTACAATTACAAGCATATAAAAATGACAAAAAAAGAGAATTAAAACAAGCTTAGAAGTACAGCAAGCATGATGCCAAAATTATCACTATTTGAGTATTCCTTTTTCTTCAAACATCCCTTAGCTCTGAATGTCAGTGTCCATTTGCACTGTAAATCGATCTGTAATTTCATTGTACCGACACTATTTGTTCCACAATGCTTTTCCTATACTAAAATAACAACCACATGCAATTCGAGGGTTAACATATTTCCAAAGCAGCCCTGCGCTGGCTGGAAGTGGCTCAGGTTTGAGTTACTATCCGCGGTATTCGTGGCGGCTGCCAGCAGCGACGGCGGCTGCCAGCACGCAGCCCGGCTCTAGCGAGACGGGCAGGAAAGCCGCGCTATCTGCCAGGAGAGGGCGCGGGGCACCCCTGGCGCCGCTCCCCGCCACTCCCACCCGGCACGGCCAGAGCCAGAGAGGCGCCACCGAGGCAGCCAGCGAAAGGACGTGCTGGATGCTCGCAGCGTTCCCAAACAGCAAGACAGTGACAGACAAATGGGTGCACTCCGCGTAATAACCCCCGCCTGCTACATTCGGGTTTGAAATAAGAGGCGGGAACAGAGACTAATGGTGAAGACAGAAGAACCTGGAGAGATGCAGTGTGAAGCAGAAGCACGTGAATACACAGACCACATGAACAATCCCTTTGTCTGCTCCCAGAGGACTAAGTGTTCAAAGATTAGACACCATGCAGAAAAAAAGAACTTGTTTCCATTTCTTTTCCCAGCATGCTGTGTCCAGGAAAATTACTCCTCCACCAGTCCTTTCTTCAAGCTTCATGGAGAAAAAATGAATTAGTTTTTGTCCTTTCCTAGAGATCTTGAAACTTCAGCAAGACAAACCTGTCACCTGATTTGCCCAGGGTGAGGAGTAAAGGTGGAAAGAAGAGATCATAACAAAACATGAAAAAAAGTTTTGCTTTTAGTCAACGCAGATTTTCAAACTGGTTGCTAAAACCTCCTCAGCAAAATATTGGTACACACTATGTGTCCAGAACAAATACCTGAATTGTGTAAAATGCCAATATCAGTAGTTCACCTTGTATCCCGCTGAATCCTCTTCCAATTTTCTTACACCTTATATAGATGCTGTGCCATATCTGATCATTCTTGACACTTCTTTATACTTTTACTAGTTTATTTGAGGTTTTTTTTTACATACACAAAAATGATTCATGCAGTATACAGTAAAAGAATTGATTTTAATAGGAACATTGTCTTCTGTCTGAAGACAGGGGAGAGCAATCTAGCATTTTCACAGCTATCTATGGTAACTGATATCCACCTCCTAGTGGTTTTGGCAAAAGCCAATTTCAATCCAGTGAAAACGAACTTCTGGAAAAGTAATTCTCACCACCACCACAAGTATTACTTAGCATTTATCACCATTGAATTTCTTCAGCCCAGCTGATCAGTTCTGCAGTGTTTTAATATTAGTATCTTCATTACCCTGAAATTCTGGAATCATCAAGCTCTCTCATTCATTCTGTTTTTCTGAATCATTTCTGGCACTGACCTGCACAAAATGCCACCGTTAGCTTTCCAACACTACAAAAGCCAGGCATCTATTCTTCTCTTTCGCTTATACCTTTAAGTCAACAACTAAAAGAAGAAAATTCATATTCATTAACAGCTTTAAAAAAAGAAAAACCAAACTAAAACTGCATAAAACCACTAGAGGCTTTTTTTTTTAGTATAAAACAATATACAGACTCAATCAACAATATCTACTATGTATCTACTCCTTCAAAGGACTCCCACTGATTTTCAAGGCATGACTTTCATCACCGGAAGATACCATTATTCTGCCTCTCACTATTCATCCTTGTGTTCACCAAATCCTTGCTTAAAAAAAAGTGCCAATATGTCTGTCCAGCACTGAAGTCATATTTACATTAGCACTGGGTTCCCNGGAAGTAAGATTTTACACACAAAAACATCAGTTAGAATAAGGAGTCATGGCAGCTGCAGTTGCCATTCTGAATTAAGTAATTTCCAAGTGACTATAAAGATACCTACAGTAATCTCCAACTTCTCCCCTCCCACCACAAGCCCTTCAATGAGAAGAAATAGGAATAAAACTACCACAATATTAATGAAGAATTTCTATTTGTGTAGACCCAAAGAGCTAATTTCTACAGAAAATTCCTTCAGAATAAAGAGGACAGTTAAGGATAGTTTAATACTGATCCAGTATACTAAGTAGATTCACTGTTTATTGCAGGTATTATTCTTTGCTTCTCCAGAATAAATTAAGTACAAGACCAGCTAGTATACAGCAAGAAATTATTTAAAATTGCCTCAGATCTCACAAGGACCTTCTTTTCTTGACTACTACTACATCTCAGCATAGGATGACCAGAATGCAAAGGAAAGGTATGTACTACTTAAAGAAATGTTCTTTCTGTTTCAGGTTCTCATGAACTACAGAAAAATTTAAGAAAAAGGCCCAAGTTGCTTCAGTAAAGTGAAATGCCTTTTGGGATAATGAAAGAAATCAACAACAACAAAAGTATCTATTTTGAATACACATACATATTTTCAAAATGTGTGTAGGAACAAGCTGACATTTCTGTCATTATTTTGATTAACAGTAAGTGGTTTGCTTTGCTGCCACTGGTCAGTTTTCACATAAAGGCACATGAGTTGCATTAATTTTTTTTTAATATCATTGCAAAAGTTGCCTCTTTATTAAAATAAACAATGAAAATACAAAGAATTCAGAAAAGATGAAGTCTCATCTGCAAGCCTATTTTTTCAAAAGATGGAAATGGTTTATTCTGCATCCTTACAAAAAATAAGATAGCAAAATTCTTATGCAATATTTGATTAGAAAAAGTTTCATCTGCAAGTCATATTTTTAAGTCAGCAGGCAATCTGCTCTTAGAACCTACTTTAATATTTTCCTTACGTTGTCTCAAATCCAACAAAAAGCTGCCCTTGTGATCTGTTTTGACTTTGTGACTAGGAATCTAATGCAAAAGAAAAAAACCACGATAGCTGCTTGTATTTAAATATCTTGTCAACAATAATGTTTTCAAAATGAAGCTGATGATATTTTTACTGACTTTTATATTTAAGAAATGGAGCCCATTTTTTTATGTAATCCAGGACAGTATTTCAGTGTATCAAAAAACCCCAAAAAACTTCTGCTATCATAATGTAATAAAACAGTAAGAATGGCTGTCAGCTATTTTATTCCTTCAAATTAAAACAGTACAGTACAAGATCCCACACTAATTTTTCTTTCGTTCTTACACTTTTAAGTATTCTTTTATGTTTGCTATTTAGGAAAAAAAAAAGTCTCAAATTCTACAGCTTTCTCAAGCTGAGATTGCTCATTCAACATATTTTGACCCTGCAAGAGAAGCAACTAGGAGACTAGCGTGAGAAAACAGTTAATAATATTAAGTATGAAGTTTCTCATTTTAGCATAAATATGAATGGAAGCAATGTATCAGTGAAATGAATATGAAATGCTATGAGGATTAAGAAAAGAACTCAGCCAGTGAGTATACCAACCTGCCTTCTCATTATTTTGAGAATCAAAAAAGGCTACAGGTAGGAATGTTCAAGTAAAGTGGGTACACTGAGGAGATCATGTTTATGTAGGTTCCTGATGAGGTGTTCCTTCCTCATTCCTATTCATCAATTGAAAAAAAAATTAAATAGCTCACCTTTTTCCATATCTCAACACTGAGCTGTGGACTCTTATTTTCCTTTAGCCTTACTTCTGCTGCCAGTGTACCTACAGAATCCATTCCTGCAGAGCTTCACATTCCTCACTACTTGACAACCTATCAGAGTTTTATGTTTACTAACATCATCTGTGTGCATTCAGGTACAGAGTCTTCTACATTCCTCACAGGCTGTCTGTTCTTGCTTTCACCTTTGGTGGACTTTCTGTCTGTGTCTGGGCTCAGGAACACACCGCTTATCCACACCACCTTCTTCTCCATTAGTTAAGTGGTCTTTACATTGTGTTTCCTACTTGGGAGAGCTTTTACTTCAACCTTAACATAATTTTAGATAGCCTTTGAATTAACACGAAGTTTTTTAACAAAAATAATACTCCTTACTGAGGCATACATTGTCCACAACAGCCATGAACTGCCACTGGCAAAGCAGAATGTGCTGTTGAGACCACAAGCAGCAAACTCTGTGTTTCCCAATTGTGCCTGACTCCTTGCACATGTATGCCTGACCAATGCTCATGTGGATGCGTCTGCCACTTAACAAAGCCCCACACTTCCTGCATTACTGCAGAGGAATGCATCATGCATGGATAAAAGGTCAGACATGCACCAAAGCAAGGATCTGGACTGCTCCACTGAAGGAGGGCTAAATACCCCTTCTTCCTAGCCTGAAATGGTCTACAAGTGGCATCTGGCCCACACCATTGCGAAACCTGAACCACCCCTGCCTCTGCCTTTTGTTGAGAAGCATCAAGGACTATTCCTAGGCTGACTACACTGAACTTTAGGCACTTCTCACTACTCTTACAAGAACTTTTAAAGGTTAAAGATTCTGTAACATTAGGATGAATTTTTGCTATTTATTTAATTTTCATTTTAAAAGCAACGCAAAACTGTTGGAAACACATGCTAGGAGAATGAAAAAGCAAAAAATTACATTAGTTTCCACTCTGACTTAAGACAACTTGATGGCGAGATTTTAACTGAAAGCCAGGTTACAGAAGATGAAACTATTAACCAAGAAAGAAAACACTACTGCTAGAAGCAACTGATAAAGCTTTACAAAAAGCCTGGTGTTTCAGCATGTAAAAATTCCATGCAAAAAGGCCACAGTAAAAGTAAGAACTCACAAGTTCTTTAAGCTGACCTACTACAAAAATGATCAGTTACCCAGCCCTGTTCCTAACCTCACTGCTATTACCTTCAGGAAATTGAATGACCGTTGTTCCAAGGATAAAGAGTGTCAAAACATCCTTCAAACTTAAGTTCTACTTTTATAAAATAATTTGGCTTTCAAAACCTTAATAATACAGCTCATATTTAAGTCTGCTTCTGTTAACATCTTGCTTGAATATAAAACTGAGAGAAAATAATGCAAAGCATTATTTTTTCCTGTATCTCTTGTACTAAATTAATTATTCTATGATAAATCCTGTGGTTTATGTGTACTAAAAAACCCTCATTGTATTAACTAATCTGTTTGTCCAGTGATAATTTTCAGGATAGAGAATGTATTTTTCCAAGACACTTGAAAATGGCTGAAACCAACTACTGCTCATTCCTGACAACTGGAAGACATTTTTCCTTCAAGCACTGCTAATTGCCTTTTGTCCATATTTTCTTAATGGACATCCTTCAAACATGATATTGCTATAGCAACACCTTCCAAAATGCCAAGGTTTTTCTTGTAAGTTATAGGCAAAAGTACTCCTAGACACATGGTAAAGAAACAATTATTATATTAAGATCTTCAGCCAAGAAATTCTAACAACTCAAGGTAAGCTACAAACATTGCTAAGAAATCACTAGACAATCTGTTGATTTTGTGTCAAGAGACTTTCAAAAAAATAATAGCTCCTTAAATATAATAAGCAGTACTCTACTATGGGTAATTAATCCATTTTGATAATATCACCAAGCCTGACAAACAAGTAAAGAAATACCTGTAAGTATGCACAACTTTATATTTTCATGGAAGTCATATCATAGTAGAGGACTAGAAAGGATCATATCATTCTTTTTCCCCATCTTTCATGAATTGTTGAATAAATATTTCATAGTTTTGTAAAAATGAATACTGAAGAACTCGGAAACTGGTGTATTATTCCAATAGCTTTGAGAACTCCTGCAAACAATTAACCCAGTTCCTGCATCCACGTAGCTGGAACTTTTAATTTCTATCATTTCTCACAATGTTTACTTCTGATTGTTGCGCTTGATACACTTCTAATTGTACTTGCCAATTAAGTTTTTTTTATTCATCAGCTCTAACAATAAAAATATAGAGAATAAAAAAATCAGAAGTCATTCTAACAACAATACAATATATACTATTTGCAAATTCAAGTAACAAAAGGTTTTTCAATACAGCCCAGCACCAATACTTCATAGATCTTCAATATATATTCAGAACTCTGCATGCGTGACTATACAGAGCATATTCGAAAAAGACATGGACACTCTATTAAACCTAGAAAGTACAAGCATCTTATACCATCTCACTCCTAGGAAAGAGTGTATTTATAGTGATATTATGTCAGCACTGTCTGGTCAGAATTTACTTGAGGACAGGAATTTAGCATCCCTAAGAGTTAGTGATACAACTGTTAATAACAGCAAGCATCTTTTCCTTCCTGTTGTATCAGACTGTAGTTAGTAAAGATCCAAACTAGAAGGAGAAGTTAAACTCTTGTAACTGAAAGTTCAAATTTGTTTCGTTCAGAGAGGTCCTGCTGAGATGCAGGCAACCTCCAAGCATTACACCATCAGGCAACTGCATGGTTTTTTTGGTGTATTTTGGGGGGTTTTTTTGGTGGTTTTGGTTACAGCCTGGATGAAAGACATTTGTTCCACAATGTAGCAGCAGCCATACTGAAACATGGTTAACTAAGAAACAGATTCCCCAAGCAAATGACCTAGCAGAAAAAGTTTGTGAGTTTACAGGCAGCTGAACCGAGAAACATAGTTCCTAAGAAAGCAAATAATTCCCCCTGATTAGAATTTCAAACCATTTGATTTTTTTTCTGATTAAGAGAAACTTAAGCCATTGCATTAAAAACTTCAGTAAAATAAACAGCTGTGTGATGGCTGCAGAATTTCAGTCTTTGTTCCCTGAGATTGAAACAAATTTCCTGTAAAATGGAATCCCCCAATGCCTTCTGAGGTCATCAGAATACATAAAGTCCTTCCAAAAACTTAGCTGCCAACAGTCCTCAGGTGGCTTTTTTTTTTCTCCTGGATATATAAGGAGAAAGGAGGCCTGGGTCTGCTCTTGATGATGGAAGAAAAAGGACTGATGTTTAGAAAGAGTCATCTTTGTGTGCTGGTTTACCACAGCCTGGCTTTTAGTGGGAGTGGGGAAGGCCACAGAAGCAGCTTCTGAGTGAAGCTCCTCAAAGCCTCTACTATGTCCAGCAGAGCCAATCCCTGATGGCTCTGACAATAGATATGCTGCTGGCCCAATTAGAGAAGCTGGTAACATTCAGTTACCAACATATTCAGAGTGTGTCATACTCTGCCATGACGTATTTAAGAAGGAAAAATACATACGCAGTCTTCTTCTGAGGGGTGGGGAGGCGCCAGGGCTATGCAGCCGGAGGCATGTGCCCAGGGCTGCCATCTTGGCGTGGCTCGCAGTGAACTTTGCCTGCTTAGCTGCTTTTAGCCAGCCATGCTGTGAAGAAGGGCAGAGGTGGTGGCAGCGGCTTCTCCTTTTCAGCACCCTGCATGCAGAGAGGCATTGATTGGAGCCAGTGTGGCAGTGGCTGGCACTGCCCATGCAGTAGCGGTAGGTCCCTTGTGGCCGACAGCAAGGGGCATGGCGAGCAATTCCCTGATACAGAGCCCAGACGAGATCAACCTTCCAGTGCTGCTGATCCTGTAAGAACTTTTCAACTGATAGAACTTGAGAACAAACCTACGGACAACAAGTTTCTCCCAAGGCAGAGAAAAGGAAAGAGGAGGCCATGAGGAGACCAACATGGCAACTCTAAGGTCAGTGAAAGGAAGGAGGGAGAGGAGGTGCTCCAAACATCAGAACTGAAACTCTTCTACAAGCCATGGTGAGGACTATAATGTAACAACTGTTCCCCTGTAATTCATGAAGTGCATGGGGGGATGCAGAGGTCCACTTGCAGCCTGCCTTAATCTAGCAGGAAACCCAAACAGAGAGAGAAAATCCTACCTTCCAGGGGCAGAGGACCTTTGCTTCCAAACTAGAACAGCTTATCCTAAAAAGACTACATGCCATGGACTAAAATGATCCATGCCATGTAGTTTGGGAAGACTGTTTTTTCCATGGGAGAGACTCACATTACAGCACGTTTCGGGTGGGACTGCTACCTGTAAAAATAAGAATCAGGCTGGAAAAGTTCGCAGAGAACCCTCTCCCATGGGAAGGACCCCACAGCATAGCAGAGGACACTGCTCTCCCTAAGCGAACTGAAGAAAGATTTCAAATGAAAAACTAACCAAAACTCCCACACCCTGTTTCCCTGCACTGTTGGTGGGAATTAAGGAGAGGCTGGAGGGAGGAGAAAGGTGTTCTAAAGGTTTATTTTAGTTCACAATATCCTGTTTTATTCCTGTTAACGTATTTTTCTTTATACCTTTTAAGTTTTGAGCCTGTTTTGCCCTTAGAGTGTTTCCTCCTAATCCCCCTCTCAAGTCATGAGCCCTTCAGTTTTTCTTTCCCTCTCCTCTGCTCAACTATAGCAGAGGAGAATGAGTGAATAGTTTTTCTTGTGGGTGCCTGGCACTTAGCCAGTGTCAAATGATGACACTTTGGCAACCGGGTAAAACTTGGAAAAAAAATTGTGCTCTTTTCTTCAACCTACAAAAGGCCCTCATGCCTCCAACCAATAAAGAATTTCCAGAAGTTGTAAGTTACCACTTCAGTAAATCTTTTATCCTGAAAATACATGCACTATCAGACTCTGGATTCTGGCTCCAAACCACTTTGGCTGTTGTAATTATTTTGTAGGATTTTTTATCCTTCCGACTGAACTACTCCTTGCAATTTGCAGCTGCTCAAGACTCATCATTCAGTAAGAGAGAAGTCACATTTTTTCTTACAGAAAANCTGAAAATACATGCACTATCAGACTCTGGATTCTGGCTCCAAACCACTTTGGCTGTTGTAATTATTTTGTAGGATTTTTTATCCTTCCGACTGAACTACTCCTTGCAATTTGCAGCTGCTCAAGACTCATCATTCAGAAAGAGAGAAGTCACATTTTTTCTTACAGAAAACATGCGAGAAGTTCATGGACAACTTCTTGGTGTTAACAGAATATGAAAAATTGCTATATCCTGCACACAGTCCATCAATATCGAAAGGATTTTGAATTTCCTCTGGCATGTCCTTGAGATGCACACACTAAAACTGATAAAATAATCTAGAATAACTCAAACCTGCTCTAAACTGCAACTTTATAGATCACTTCCTATTTCTATTGTCTCCAATCGATCCTTAAAATTCTCAAATTCATAAGCTGGGTTATATGAAGGTGTTTTTTATGAATCTTACAATCAATAACTTAGGACAAAGTTATCAAAGGACATCACTTGCTGGGAGTGAGGTTTCACCAATACAAAATCTTCCACTCATCTGAAAGAACATTACCAGTTTGTGTGAAAGCTGTGTTTTTTACTTTTTCCATGGTAAACGAGAAATATTTCTATGCCAACTCTAAAAGTCTCTTTTAGTCTAGAAATCCACAGTGGTTGAAAAGATACGTAAACAACTAGTGCCTTTCAGGTTATGATTCATAAGAAACAGGAATTTTTCTTTCATCTAAGAAACAAACACACAGTAGAGCTAGTAAATATCGCCTTGCAGGTTTTTAAAGACTAAAAATCTCCAAGTAACCCCACCTTTTCCCTATTAAAATATTAACATAATGGTGCATTGTTTTTAAAAATAAAGTCAACTTACAGCACTTAAAATCTCAGATAACCAAGTGATTTACTAGCTATCTACCCAAGAAGTGAGAGTTTTTCCTTCTCAGCTGCTTACTTTGAGGACTCCTCCCTTTCTGTAAGCTATTTCAGAGCAAAATTTGCCTTCAGCTCTCTAGATTACAAATCCATCCTCCCCTGACAACCACTCTTAAAGCTACTAGCACTTACAAGCCCTGTACATATCCATGCCAACTGAAGCAACATTTGAATGTACTTGGCCAATATAGTCCCGAGTGCAGGCAGGCTTTAAGATGTCTGCAAGAGCTGATCCTGGAAGGAAAAGCACAATGTGGACAAAAGAAAGACTCCTGGTAAATCCTTGCAAATCTTGAAAACCCTCTCAAGAACATTCACAAAAGCCCCATAAAACATGGCTCTGTTTCTTCTGAGCTCAGTGCTACAGCACACTTGATCACTTGCTCAGTCTTTTAGAAACTGAGACACACATACTTGCCATTAAAAAACAATTTAAAAAAATTAGAAAAAAAAGAGAGAAAAAGGAGCAAATATAAGACCAACTTTAAGACTAATGGCAAGTCAGTAATGCAGAGTGCCTCAATATTACTGTCATGGTGTTTGAGCAGTGCTGCCCGTGTTCTTTTCCCCTTTACTGGAAGTATTAAGCTAAAAATCTCTATGATTCTACCTGATCAATCTGGTACAAAGCAGATCTAAATTGCTCAATGATGCCTTTCCTGTTATTAGTTTTTTTTGAAGACTAAGATCCCTGCAAGGTTGAGGAGAGAAAAGCACTAAAAACAAACAAAAAACTTCCCAGAATATCACACAATAATAAACTTTATATAATCACTACAGTTATCAACTACACTTATCAAAGAAACAATCAAAACAGCCATATGGTGAGAAAAATCTGTCAGTTGGTCTATACATGACTCTTGTGCTCAAGCCATATAATCTGAATTCATAAGTCATTTCAGCACACATAATTTTATGTAGTATCAACTAAAATTGAGAGATTAGCACAAATCATGAAGTTACAAAATTTTGGAAGCATTTTCTTGATGTCATAACATATAAGATACAAAAACTACATCAATTAACAGGAAGGCTGAAAACTAGAAAAAGATTGACTCAAGCATAACCAGTCCCTTGCAGCTACAATTTGAAACTACTACACAACCAAATACAAATGGAATGATATGTAGAGTTTGTAGAACAGACAATGAGGATACTGTACTGTCAGACACACAAAATGCCTCCCCCTACTCCTGAGTGGCACAAGAACTTTAAATTCTGTGCTTTAGCTGTTACAGTATAAACTTTGAACACCACAAACTGCTAAGAAAATTCATGTTTAGCCTGGAAAGCTTAAGACTCAAACTGTTTAACACCTTGACAAAAGCAAACACTCATAATTTTCTAGTTGTGTTAATGTTCAAGCTTACTCTGAAAATACTTGAAGTTTCAGTAATACAGCTGCAGAAAACAGGCAAAGCTTTTAGTTACTAAAATAATTGTCTCTAATATTGAATTATCTAAACATGGCATTACCTTCATGGCATGGATTTCTTCTATTAATCTCTCAACTCGTTTCTGGTTCTTTAATTTCAAGTCTTCTGAACCCCTGCAAGTGAAATTGATCTTTATTAAACAAAAATCTCAGTTTAGTTACTTTGTTTCCCCACTGGCAATACTAAATAGCAAGATTAAAAAACCCCAGGAGATGGAGCATAAATACAATCCCTTATTGTCAAAAGAACATTATAGCAAAGAACTGAACATAGCCTAATGCTTTTGCTGCACTGAACAGCAGAGGAAACACTGAGGATTTAGCAAAACAGTGTCAGAAACAAATGTTATTGTATTAGAAAATACTAAACCAAATTTATATCAAGAATAGGTGACACCAGTGCCTCAAGTATTATTATATTTTAAGATCCATAATATTTAAATATGGAAGTTCATTGGGCTTGCTTCTTATTTTGGACAACTTGCTAAAATTGTGAGAGTATGCTCAGTTTACACTATGAACATAGTAACACATGTATCTCATACTGTCTCAAAAAAGACACATGCTAAGTGATTTTAGGCCAGTAATCTTTAAAAATGTAATCTAAAAAATATTGTTTAAACTGTTCACAAGGCAATAATTAATAGTAATTACTAAAAATCAAGTGTAACTTGATCAAGTATGACTTGATCTATGCAAAGATTTTCTACACAATCCCAAAGACAACTACAGTGAGAAGACTGGTGCAACTTAAATTCAACAGCAGAATAACCTAAAAGTTAAAATCTGACACTTTCAGACATACTGTAAAAGGTTCTGTAACTGATTCAGATTACCTTCCAATACACTAAATGCCATTTAAAAAGTAATCCCAATTCTGCTTTAAAAAACCCCTTTTAGTTAGTATTTTTAGTCTAAAATAATGTAAAAATAAGAGAAAAGAATTTGTGTGTTTTGGTGCTTTAAATTTTAAATGTAGTACATTCTTCTCCCATTTTTCCATTTTTGTGAAAACAATTAAAACACTGCTTCATTTATAAACCACAAAAAAGAACACTATTATTCAAAACTGACTTTTTAGATTTTAATTTCCCGATGTGTCTGGTTAGTCTGCGAATAGTCAGGACTCTGGCCTTCTTCACATCTTTTCTCATCTTCACAACCTGTGAGAAATATGGAAGACATTATAAAGTGTTTTTCTTGATTACGTTCCATATACAACGCATTCATTACATTGACTTAAACTTTAGAAATTAGTTCAACAAAGAGAACTATTTTGAAAACAGAGTGCATTTTGCTGCTAACCAAATCCCATTTCAAATGAATTCAGATTTCCGTTAAAATCAAACTGCTTCCATAGACATCAGGGGAAGAATAACCAAGAGTCTAAAAATGCGTCTGAGGTTGGAAGAGAAGACAACACATTCCTAACTAGCCATACTTTAACGTTATTCTTAGAGCTAGACTGAGCTACAGATTTGAAAAGTCTCACCTTTTGCCTTCACTTAGCTTATTTTTGTACCAGCGAAACAGCCGCACCACATTAAGTCCATTGGTGCATAATACACAAAAGCATTTTCATTATGGAACATTTTGAAGAGTGAAGGAAAGACTCCCAAAATTATCATTATTTATTATGGAACAGAATTTGAGATATGAAATTATTTTGATATAATTTAATCCATTTTAGCTGAAAACAAAAATCCCAGTGATTTCTAACTCGCTACAGTCTGCCTCAATCTGCCATCCTACTCAGTACTCTGTTTGCAAATTTAAAACAGGAAGTTTTAAAGAAAATTTGCAATNGACAGATATTATGAACAAAGAAATCTTGCCAATCTTTTGCAATTAAATTCCAGAACGGAAAACCTTAAGCCCAGGTGCTGTATAATGATGAACATTTCAGAAATACAGGGAGTCAATAGTGACACTTGTTTTTTACAACTCAACTTCCCCCTTATTTATTCATATATATTTTATTATGTCTATTAAGATTTTGTATTTAACAGGTAAACTTAGAATTACATGAAATACTAAAACAAACAAACAAACAAAAATATCAGTCTTCCTGACAAAATTTATTTTAAATTTATCCAGTGGTATAAGTTTCAAAATTAAGTTGGCAGCTTTTTCTTAATAAAGTTCTTTATCAGATTCTATTATAATTTCTCAGAGATAACATCAAAATGACAGACTGATGATGACTGCACAATCTAGTCAGATCCATAAGGAATATTATTACTATAAACCTACATCAAGCTTGAACAAAAAAAAAAGAAAAATCTTCAAAGCACACAGAACAGTATTTCACACATATGATGGGGAGTCTGGCTAGTACATATACACCCTGTGCAGACAACATTAGGTTGATACTTAAAAAGGAAAGTAGAACCATACTTTGCACAACTGATTATGTGTGCAGCTCAGGTTACTGATTCACGCAAGCTGTCAAGCCCTGAATGGTATTCAGCAGTGGCTCAACTGAAGGCTGAATCAGAGCAAAACAATTTCTAGAGACGGGCACATGCTGATTGCCAGCCTCACCTCTACCAGGGAAGCCAAGGAACATATGGAGTAGTGCTTCTCTGAGAAGCAAGGCAGGGGAACTGCATGGGGAGCAGGGTTAGCTACTTGCACTGTAAGAAGTAAAAAGGTAAAGAGGATTTTTGGGACAAGAACAACTGATCTAGAAGTGGTCTCCTGTTCCAAAAATTGTTACAGCAAAGGTCAGTACTTACCTTCATTACCCTAGTAAAAGTAACTGTATGCACAGGTCTACCTACAAAAGCATTTCTACAGAACTTCAGTTAACAGCAGAAACCACATGCCGAAAAGCAACAAGTGCCAAGTTTCTGCTACACAGCAGCACTGCTCAAGTCTTTAACATGCTAAGGAAGAAATCCATAACATTACCATTTGCCATCAAGGCATGCAGATGTTTCTTTTCAATAAGGCACTGAATGAGATTATCATAGGTCCCCTACAGTAAATCATCTTCTAAAAGGAAGAAAGAAAATAATGCAGTTTCTGGCTGAACACTTCTTTGATATTATGTACATTCAATGAGTTTGCAATGTCAGATGCAAAATGGGTATGCCTTCTTAGAAAGTCTGGCAAGGGCATGTTGTTTTGAGTTTGAGTTTTTTTATTTTCTATTTTTTCTAATAACCACTAAAAACATCCACAAGCTAAAAACATACAGGAATTTAAGTAACTCATACTTTACATATTAGTTACTGGGTATGCAAGCATAAGGCATATTTAACTTTCTCTCAAAAATATTTTGTTATGTATTTTTAATAGAAATATTAATGCACACATGGGCCTAAAAGAGCAAAATTTCAGCCTCCTCTGCTGCCAGCCAATGAAGGCTGTATAGACATGACAGCAAAAATGAGAGAAGGTATTCAGTCTTTGGCAGACTAGGAATACCAATTTACGCAATCCAGTCACTTCTTTCACACGGGACAGTATGCATCAACTCTGTTCTTGGAAGTACTCAAAACGTTCTGAAGAAAGCAGTCAGCTCTTTGGGAAAGAAATCAAAAAAAGTTTAGCTTAAAATTTACAGTGTGCCTGAAACAATGGGGCTCAGACCACCAGGGTAGGCCCTGGTCTCTTGTATTACAAAGTGAGAGAGACAGCTTGGCCATCAGTAGAAAAAAACTAAAAAGAAAAAAAAAACCAATAGAACCAAATGAAAAAAAAACCCCACCAAGAATAGGCATGACTTTCAAAAAATAGTAACAAATATTTATTCATAATAAGGTGTTTTTTATAAACAGTTCAAGAAAAGGAAGTAAGAAAAGGAGAAGGCTTTGCACTGAAACATAAAAATGCTGCAGTGTAAGTCAAGATCAGACTTCACGCTTTAAGACAAGGCAATGATGACTTTTATACTATGCAGCAGTCACAGTAAGCACAAAAGAACAATTATAAACAAGCAAAACACAAACCAAACAATTTCTTCTATCAACAGGATCTAGGATTCCTGGAAATTAAGGAAGTCTGCAATTTTATGTGGAAATAACTACTTCAAGGATTTCTTTGAACAAAGAACAAGAGATGCTTTCCTTTGCTGAAGAGATTTCTTTATTTTGTTGGGAAACACTATTTATGGGACAATTAAGCCATTCCTAGTCATTAATACTACCAAATGTCTGTGTTCACGAATTAGTAATAGATAATATCAAAGTAAGAATAGATAGAGATTGCCCATTGTTTATTAAATACAGAAGAAATCATAGAAGAAATGAACTCACTTTTGAAAACAAGTCTAGGTAGTAACATATGCACAAATGCACATAAGCATATTTCAAAAGCTAAGGTTATGAACAAAAATCATCCATTTGGCACCGTGCCTTTTCAAAGAATAATATTATTACTGATGCTAAACAAAGATGAAATCCAAAAAATTCCATGACTGGTGGTATTCTGTGGAGGCCTTTGAGCCTATAAAGGGAACTCCCAGGGCAACGCCCTGGAACAATCTACCATAGCCTTTGGGAATGCTTCTGCACTTACCGTGAGAAAAAAGGCTTCCCCCATGGTGCTCTGCAGCAGTGTCACAGGCTGGGTTCAAAACTGGGCAGATACACCAATTCACGTAGTGGTTTCACGTTGCCTCCTCACACCAGGCAAATAATTTAGTGTAATAGTTTGAGTACTCTGGCTGAACACCAGTGTACTTATTGAGTTTAATTACTCAATTTGTGGTGAGATAAGGATTGGGAGAAACGCAAAGCAGGCCTAAACTTTCAAAGGCAAAAAGATAGTTTACTAATAGAACTAAATGACAAAAAAAAAAAAAAGAATAAAAATAAACCTCCAGATGTTCTTTTTTCCCCTACTTCATTTGTCTTTCTTTACCAACAAATCTTTTCCCATCAACAACACAGAGAAACAAAACTTTGAGATCTTTGGTCAGTTTACCACCATTAAAACAGACGTGCATCAGTCCAGCTGGGAAGAAGAANTCTGGCTGAACACCAGTGTACTTATTGAGTTTAATTACTCAATTTGTGGTGAGATAAGGATTGGGAGAAACGCAAAGCAGGCCTAAACTTTCAAAGGCAAAAAGATAGTTTACTAATAGAACTAAATGACAAAAAAAAAAAAAAGAATAAAAATAAACCTCCAGATGTTCTTTTTTCCCCTACTTCATTTGTCTTTCTTTACCAACAAATCTTTTCCCATCAACAACACAGAGAAACAAAACTTTGAGATCTTTGGTCAGTTTACCACCATTAAAACAGACGTGCATCAGTCCAGCTGGGAAGAAGAATCTCTTCTACCTTACCATGGAGACTTTTCCACAAGAACACAGCTCTCTCATGGGTTCCATTTCACAGTGAATCTGCTGCCTGGATATCTGTTCTTTCCTCGACATACAGCTGTTCCCGCAACTGCCTTCGAGGACTCACCTCTGTATCACAAGGTAGTATTTTAAGGATGAACTGTTCTGGTAGAAAAGTAAAGGTCTTCTCTCTCTTGAAGCAAGGTTTCTGCCATCTCTGGAGTAAGGGTGTGCCTCTATTATTACCCTGAGGTAAGGGTCTTCTTCCCTCTATTCTTCTACCCTGATGTAAGGGTCTTCTGCCTCTATTCTCATCCCTGAGGTAAGGGTTTCTTCTCTGTTGAAAACCAGCACAAGTGCCTTCGCTTAGTCTGTAGTTAGAACAGAATATATCCCCCCTATTTGTACAATATGAGTTATAAGCAAATGGTTTAGTCTATTACTATGGTTTTATAGAAGAATTTCAGCTTAAAGCATCTCTGCTTTCCTCCGTCTCTAGACTTTCAATTCTTTTTCTGACCTCGGTGTCTTTGTTGGTTACTTCTGTGCCTTCATTCTCTGAGTCCCTCTGTGCACTTAAAATTACCTCTAAGTCTCTTTAGTGCACTGAAAGACATGCTCAGAGAGGTGGGGGAGTGGGGAAGGCAGGAACAGCTGTGGCGTTCCCATTCCTGGGAGGGAGGGAGTGGGGGTTGTGACATCTTGGCAATAGCAGTGCTCCCAGGCGGAGGCGGCAGAAAAGCTGCACCGGCAGCAGAGCCACTTGGCCCAGGCACCGATAGCTTCGCGGCAGCAGCAGTGGCGATGGAGCCATTCACAGTGGCGGTGGTGCTGCGGGCTGATCACTTTCTCGTTCCCTCCTCAACGGAGTGGGGGGAGAAAGGCCCAGCCTGTTGCAGCCCCAGGCCCAAAGCCCAGGCAGGCTGGCCGGGCCATGCGGACATGTTACCTTTTCAAAACCGAAACTCCAAAGAGAAAGAGGTTTTGGCTTTCTTCTCTTAAAATGTGTTCACAGAAGCGAATCCAATCTTTTAAGCGGCCAAACAAAGTGTCTATCTTAAAATTAACTAGCTTATTGGCTCTATAGGCTTGCAGGAAGCAGTTAGGTTCTAACAGATAAAAATTACTTTTCTTTAACCCATGACATTCGGGCCCTCACCTCTGTGAAACACATATTAAGAGTTATTATCAACATTACATCTAGCATACATTTATTACCTAACGTAATAAAAGTACTAGGAAAAAATCTGATATAATGCCTATTCTTTAGACATATTCACTTCAGTTTTGNGGCTTGCAGGAAGCAGTTAGGTTCTAACAGATAAAAATTACTTTTCTTTAACCCATGACATTCGGGCCCTCACCTCTGTGAAACACATATTAAGAGTTATTATCAACATTACATCTAGCATACATTTATTACCTAACGTAATAAAAGTACTAGGAAAAAATCTGATATAATGCCTATTCTTTAGACATATTCACTTCAGTTTTGCTGGGCTTTGCCCACCTCTAATTGTTCATATTCGTCCTTAGTTCTAGAGGTTTCTTCTTTCCCTGTTTCCCCATTGGTTGTGGTACCCTGACGGTCCACTCTCATGTTCCCCATAGGTCAGTGCCCTTTAGCCTGTCCTTGTACCACCTCTGCGTCCACTGACTATTGGCCTGTGACTCCATACTTAACCCTGAGCACTACAATAACTCTCCGTCTATGTCACTGGACCTTTTGGCATATGGAGCAATAAACCTTCGCTAGAACTCTATACAAAGACCCTTCTTGTCCTCTGTTCGCTGAGCTATCCGTGGTGTCTGTGAGTGCCTAAGTGCCCACCTGAGCAGCTTCTTGAGAGGAGACGCTTTTGGGGAGGTAGCGGTGTCCACCATCCACCCCTCCATGCTGCAACAGTATTCCACAAAGAGAGGGATCCTTCAACCCAATAGCTTGCCACCTGCAGCAAGCACTTCCACAAAGCACGACATATACCAGGCAGCTGCACGCAAACTATCCCAAGCCATAGGCACACAAAGAGCACAGCAGGGGATCAGCAGATGACAAGCCAGACAAGAACTAGAAACTCTTCTGCAATTCACCTTTTCCAAGGAGCGCACATTACTGAGGAAGATTGCAACAGGAATTGCTGACTTCAGCATAGCTCACATTAAAGTGATACTTGGCACAATACTCCCAGTACTCATCTGGCAACAAAAACAGCCACACCTTGAATGGATGGGTACCACTGATACAAGTACAAAGGCATCAGAGGGTACAAACCAAACCAAGAGGGTGATTTATAGCAAATAATAAATTCCAAGCGTGTGTTTAAAGACATCACAAGAACTGTATTTAACCCAGAAATCACACTTGAGAAAGAGAGAAACTAACAGCTTCACCTATTCTGCCTTCCTATTACAGGTTACACTTGGCTCCAAGGGGTTAATAGTCATTCCCACAGATTTGTCTTTTTGTGTGGTAGTCCAATCAGATCTTCCAAATCCTCAGCATGTCCAAGCCCTTCTCATGCCCAGAAAGAAACTGACACAGGATTCCTTAATCGTACCTTTGACCTCTAAGCCTTCTCTAGAGCTTTTTTTTGTGGGGGTTTTTTTGGTTGTTGTTTTTTGGTGGGTTTTTTTTGTTTGTTTCATGAAATAGTTCCTTTTGGACACTGGTATTTCACTCATAGTTAGAAATTAATTTCAACTAACAAAAATCTTGGAAGGGCTGAATCAATTCCTGAATCAGTGTTGGACTGTCTGGAAAGGGCTTCTGATCACAGACATTACCCTTTTTAAATTAATGGGACACAGTCATTGTACATAATCCAAGAATAAACACCTGTGCAAGAGAGTAGAAAGCTATTTTAAGAGCCTCCAATGTAACTAAGCTACTCTAAAAAAACTTGTTTGAAAATTTTGAAGTTTCTTTAACAGAAATGTAAGCCATTTTTAGACCGAACAACATCAAGAAGTCTGGTTTAGGTTCTGAAAATCTATATTACCACAAAACAGCCCTCATTTTAGGGATAGCAAGAAAAAACTGTTAAGGAATGTGGATAAAATGACAGTGTAGGTACAATTATACATTCAAATTCACATTACTTGTCAAAGGTATTTGCCTTCACATTTTTAAGACAACAGCAGCAAAGTTCTCAAACGAACATTACATTAGAATAAAATGTTATACTTGGCCACTTTTGAAATTTGTTTTGAGGTCTGTACAAGCAACATGACTCCAAACTAAGCGAGTGTTCAGCCAATAACAAAAAAATAAAGGAAAGTGTGACTAAAGATTTGTAGATGTATCAAGAAAGGTACGTGTTTATTCTGAACTATAATATCAACTGTACTTGACAAAAAATCCCCAAATCAAACCATTATCCAAAAAAAATCCAATGGATTAAGAGAAGCACTGATATGTTTCTGCCTATGACTTGTTTGAATGTATTGTTTCCAAAAAAACACTGAAATACTAGAACAACTGTGAAAGAAATGTGGTTTTTTACATTAAAATGTACAAAAGCTAATACTATATATAAAATACCTGAAGGACCTAGAACGTCTTAAATTCTACATAACTTAAAGTTATTAGAAGTTAACCTAGAGAGTCAGCCCCAGCTATCCAAAATGCATGAAGGCCAATAAACTGATGGACACGTCCTTTTCCTCAGAGCAGTCTGAAGCACATACAACTGTTCTTCTTGGGCTTCAGCCCATGAGGCACTGAACATTTTGGTCCTTACCCAATAATGCACTTAAATTATTAAATCCTTAAACAACCAGCACTAGACAGACCAGAATTTCTTCATCCACTTGTGCTTTATGCCAGCACACAGTCTAGTCCTAGTTCTGGTACAAGCAACCAGAAAAGACAAATCATTCTGTTCTGTTCAAGGAAGGACACTGCATCTAACCTCATCTAGTGAAAAAAATCCTAACTGTAAGAGTTTATAACATTGTGAAATATCCATAATGTTGAACAAACACACACCCATTAAACAGAGGCCTCCAGCCTCTCCCTTAACATAGTCAAGTCTCTTCTATATGAAAATTGTCTTCAACAAGACAATTTTGCAGATGTAACTGCATTTTTTTTTTTTTTTTTTACAATTTGAAGATCATGTTCCTAAAGCAGTGCTCTGTAATTTTATGTAAACACATCCAAATTTGCTGTGCAATATAAGGTCTCTTATGTCTTTTCTATCACTTGATGCCTGGGAAAAAAAAAAAGAGGGTACTTCTGAGCTTGCTTTTCCATTTCAGTTT
>VZTR01005631.1:13080-32969 GCA_013400775.1 Chaetops frenatus | reverse complement strand
TTATTAAAAATATATAATTTCTAATATAATAGAAAGGTCTGGGTTTGGAACTTGGACTTTTGACTTCAAGCTCTGAATTGTGCCCAATCTGGATGCTTTAAGTAGGTTTTTGTGGGAAGAAACATGAATTAAGTTGTTCAGCATTGCAAAAGCACTTGGATTTTAGATCTAAAGTTTCCAAAGCAACCATGATGTTACTATTTGCTATACTTTCCTGTATGAGTGGTTTTTCTGCCTTTTTAAATCTTTTTTTTTTAGTGCTTACATAGAAGGAGCCCATAAGGATGTTCTCCTTTGCTCATTTGTTTCCACCACAGTCATATGTGCATGCTTAGCTAAGTGGACACTCAGTGTGGAAAAGGAGCATGTGACTCACTGTTGCAAGTAGGTATGTGCAGCAGTGTCGGTTGCATTGTGTGAAAATGAAGCTGTGAGCATGGCACTGTGATCATTTTAATTCACAACTCTTTTTTCTTAGTAGTTTCTCCTTCTTTTACCCCTGAGCAGGTAACTGGGAATTAAGGAAAGGGAATATAACATTTGTATGGGTGCTGCCCCAGACATATGACTGCTCAGTGTGAACCTTTGAGGTGCCTAATACAGACCTCTTGACTAAGAAATGCTTGAGTTTTTGTCATCCAGCTGCCCTACTAGCTGTGGAAGGAGGGAGAGAGGTACCATGTGTTACCAGTGTGTTTTCAGAGTGAACAAATGCAGTGACATACATTTCCGATTAATACACAGTGAATTGTGCATTCCCTTTAAGAGTACAGGAGCAGGAGTATTTCAGACTACAAGCCCCTTCTCCTGTTCCTCCTTGGTCTTGTTATTTTAAGGGTAATGCAGTATGGTCTTTTCAGGTGTTGTTTCCCTGTGCCATAGCATAGATTGCTGTCCAGCATCTCTTATACCAAAGTTTAAAATGTCCTCCAGTCTTTTTTCTGCTCCCTAACATTATAGCTGCTCCTGAATAGAAACGTAGGCCTGAAATTTATCCTAACTTTATGGAGAGGACATGAACTTTCAGTCAGATCAGACACATTGTAAAAATAACAGAGCACCAGCAGTGTGTATCCTATATACTGGAAAAACTACATTATGAGCATACTTAGTGCAAAGTTTTGTTAGTAGTTAGGCAGTTTTCCAGAAGTTATGACTTGGCCAAATTTGCCTCCCAGATGTCTTCCTGGTCTTCTTGCCCATATCTTGGAGAAATTTGAGTGAAGTTTGGGTTTTGTTTTGGATTGGGTTTTGGGTTTTTGATTGGGTCTTTTGGCATGGATTATATAAAATGTATTTTTCTTTAAGTATGTGTTTGGACTGTCTCAGCTGTAACTTTCTAAAAATATTTTCTGTCTGAATCACATACCTGATACAGAAAAATCTAAGTTCAAAAATTAAAGGTTGGCAAAACTATAAGTAACCGAGAACAGTCTTGTAATGGAAAATATTAGATTATTCTAATTGCTCCTGGCTCTGCCGTTGACTTCTATAATGCATTTTATTGAATTACTTCCATCTCAGGTCGTCTTTAAATGTTACTGATATTGCAAAAAGAAAAATAACAATAGTGTGTCTGAGCTGCAGCGTGAAACAGGAGGGCGAGGAATCAGTTGATGCAAGTTGAATGTCCCCCTTCGCTACCCCTTTAGAATTCTTACCCTTGAAAAACATGTGGCTGAAAGAAAAGGTAAGGAGGGGTACAGGCTGTACAAAAAGTTGGGCAATTTCTTGCTGAGGCAGTTGGAGATGACTTTTCAGTCACATGTAGGATAGGGTAGGTTGCATTTTTTTTGCCTTGTAAATAGAAAAGTGACACTTTTGTAAATATGTAGAAGAGGCAGCTTTTGCTGCAGCTAAGAACTTAGAGTAAACTAGGCATTTGCATACCTTCTGTAGGGGCACACTGCAGTTTCATAGTAACAGAGCCTTTGTAAAATAAAAAATATTTGAAAAAGTTGTTTATGGCAGCGCTTTGAGTGAATAAAGACGGCAAAAGTTTTTCTATTCAGTACCTAAGGTGAGAACCAGGAAAATGGCAAGATTCAGAGAGGTTAGGATAGGTGGGTGAAATTTTCACTAAGTACCTAATAAAGCAAGAACAAAATTTGAAGCCTCAGAATGAAGGAAGGAATGACACCTATGACAGTATCATGTTGTACCTGTAAGACTTCTTAGGTATATCTGTAATATTTTCTTGATAGTATTTTTGTCTGACTGAATTTAAGATTTTAAGTCTATATGTATTTAAATAGGGAACTTGGTTAGTATCTGCTGGTGATGAATATCAAGTTTTCATGTCCAAGAAACCAGGTAATGAAATGTGACTCAAATTTCACCTTTAAACGAGTGTATGGATTCTGTTTCCTCATAATGCTGTTTTTAGGAACATACTAGCATTTGTTACTGAAGTGTTCAAGTCAAGTTAGTTCTTTGATAGTCTGTACTTGGCTGTTTCTTTTATTTTTGTCTTCACTGAGGAAAAGGCAGTCATGGATTTTGAGACCTGTGAATAGTACTGTTTGATGCTTTGAGTTAACATTTGAGGAGACTGCCACATTGTATTATCAGGTCAAGTAACAGCCAGCAGTTAAAAACATTTAGCACAATTTTCAATCATCCGTGTGCTGATGCTTTGTTTGCAGTATGCATGCTTTTATTTCCACATTTCCTGCATCAGACTCAATTTATAACTTATTTTAAATCTCTCAGAAATGTGCTGGATATATAAAACCTTATCTGGCTAAATACCTATGTAGGCATGTAATTAGTTGATATTTGCCTTGCCGTCTTTCAAATGATTGAGAGACCAGTTGCAAAATAACATAATATTCACGGAATCAATTTTCATGTCTTTGAAATTATAAATATATGACTATACAACCAGTGTTCTTGGATAGGTTATTCAGTCTTGTATTGCAAAATTATTAATAGGATACTTTTATTATATATATTATGCTGGATATTGGTTTGTATTAGTATTTCTACTGCCTCTGAAGCTATAGAATCTGTTCACATGATTGTACTGCAAGTAGTTCCCATAAATGGTTTAGATGTTGCCTTTTCTCAGACATGGCTGTTTGAGTCAAATTCTGTGCTGGCATAGCTCTTCCATTAATGTCAATAGAGTTCTCTGCTTGAAGTGTCTTTGGTTTACCTACTTGCTGTGTTTCCTATTGTAAGGAAAGCAAGTTAGGAAATATTTTTTCTCTTCCCTGTGCTATTCCTTCATGTTCAAGTCAAATGCAAACCCAGCTCTGAACTTCACACTCACCTGTTCCCTTTTGTGGTATGCCTACACCTTGCTGACTGCAGTTTCCATAGAGATACCTGAGACAGAGCCAGGCTGGCCCTCTTGTCACTGAGCTCTTTCCGAGTGTTATGGTGAGTTCTGCAGCATGTGCAGCATGTGCTGCCCATGCTGCTGCTATGGTTAATGCTGTCACCAGTCCCCGAGCCAGTTTGTATCTGGCTCAGGACTATTTGCATTCACTGTGTCCAACAAGGCAACTATATAAATATTCTGTTAGTCACAGCATGTAAATTCAGAAGCTCAACAACCTAAATCTCAAATTGGGTGCAATATTTTATTATTTTTGAGCACTGTTTGTGGTAGCTGCTGCTGCATTTTCTTCAGTAGTTGTGCAGAGTTTGTCACTTCCATTCTCTCCAGCTTCCATGCACATGAAGAAGCATTTGATTTTCTGCAGCTGGATGCATGGATAACCACATCCTGGTAACCTGTTTCAGGCCTTGTCTCAGTCACAGCAGGCTTAGTCGAGAAGAAAACTGCCTTGTTACTTTTTGAGCTTATTTCTTTGTTCCACTTCGAATTACTATTCCAAAGAGATTGACCTGGCAAGGGAAGCCTTTGGTGAGCAGGATGGCATTCTTTGATAAATTGATGCAGTGACTTGTCTCTCCAGGAACAAGTGCTGATGTTTGAAGTAGTGTTCTTAGTGGTGTATAAGAGTAACACAGGTAGCAGGCAATCACAGGTAATGAGGTTTCCATTTTAGAAGACAGGCCAGTGCCAATTTAGTGGATGTTTGGACGATTTAACTCAGTGAAAGGAACTGTGTGAAGATGTTAACGTGGATCCTGACAGCTCATCTTCTTATTAACAGAATAACATTTGAATCCTCCATTTTGGTGGGTAAGAAGATAGAGTAATCAGAGTATTTAAATGCAATATATGAAGGGTCTTTGCTGAGTTGCACAGACACTTAGGAAAACAACCTCCTGTGACTACTGCTCTTAAAAATTTAGTTGGATGAACTACTTACGTGGTAAAGAGGAGCAGAGACTTCTCGGATGGATTACTTCAGAGACCCTAATAAGAAATAATGCAAAGTGGATATACATAATTTTTCCCCCCTGGTATTTAATGGCCATGATGAATGTGGAACTGATTTTAATAGCTTGTGTATATGGTATCTTGACTAAATCCTGTTGTGTTTCTTATTCATATGTGTTCTGTTAATTACCAGCAGAGAAAAAGACTAAATTCATGTACTATGGTAGACATACCATGGAAAATGAGACAGTAGAAGTCAGTTCCTTCGAAATGCTTATTACCCTGCTGCTTGTATATCTTTTTATGTATTCTTTGGCAACATTTACATTTCAGTTTGTAAACAAAATATCTGTGTTTTGGAGGCTTTAGGTCACCCAGGTGTTCTCCAGACAGCAAATTCAAGTGCAAACAGAGTAACACAGATGCAATTTCTAGAAAAAAACTTAGTGTTGTGTCTAACCTCTCACAAAAAAAAAGAGCTTCTTGCTGCTAGTTGGCTGCAATATGAGGGCACTTTCATTGTGGTTAGGAATTGCATACTGCCTTGGGAAGTGAGAGGATTCATTACAGACTCTCCAGAGAAAACAGCAAAGGATTTTGTGACAAAATAAAAGATTCCTTATATTTTATCCAACCTAGGTTTAATCTGTTTCTTGTAAATGCACTTCTGGCATCAGTTATTTTTTGCAATATTCAAGTATTTTATCCCAGTTTACTGTTTCTATTGGAAAGCTAATCTTTTCCATAAAAAGGCTCATAGTTTTTCTATTAGTAGAACATTTATGATAAGAGGCATTGAGATGATCCAGATGAGCAAATAGAGCAGATTAGGCTAATTTTATTTTTCATCTGTAGAACTATAGGCTCTAGCATGGATTGTAAACTCTTTCCTTTTTCAGGAAATGATCAACATATTTTCCCTTAAGTTTGACCGTCAGGAAGTTAGCCAAATAGGTAACCATGGTGACAGTGAGTTGTTTTTTTTTTTAAAGAGTGTCTGTCATCTACGTAGCAGTTGTCCTCTGCAGGGCCAATAAGGAAAAATACCAAAAAAGTGTCAGATCTTGTAGCATCTTGGTTTGGTTACAAATTAGATTTCCATAGCCAGTGTATCATTGGCAAGAGAGAGGGGTTTTAGTTTAGAAAGCCGAGTAAGTTATTTTTCAGGAAAATGACAGAGAGGTTCCTATGGGATTTTATGAACTGTGTGTTTGGAAAAGATTGGTTTAAAGAGAGTTGAAAAAATCAGAAAACTACTTACATGTCAGCTACTCTTTCATTCAACAGTGACAGCTCCATAGAAGCTCCCTCGAGCTTCCCATTTTAGAAGAATTAGAAAACTGTCTGACAGGGTTGCAGTATAAATTGTTTTACTATCTCTTCCTCCAAACCCTAAGAAATATGACAGACACCTCTAAAAGTCCATCTTCAAGAAGAATATCCTTAAATCCTGTGCACGCTTTTTATACATTATTTCTACTAACACTGCCATTTTATGACTGGAGGAGCCTCATACAGCAAAAGATTGTAGGGGAAGTGTAAGGAAATAATCCTTAAATATTTTGTATTGTTTGTGGAAAATACAAACTGCACTCTAGAAGGTTCTTGAAGAGACTGTAATCTGATTTTGGTAGATACTTGTACCAGTAAAACTAGTAACTGTTAGAGAAGAAAAAACATTTTAAGTAAACAAGTGGCTGAAGGTTGTGTAAATTACTAAGGAGGCATTTGAATTAGGAGTCACATCTATGGAAACAAGTGGTTGTTCTTATGTACACATCTTTTTATTCTGAGTTTGGGTGGTTTTTTTTTGGTTTTTTTTTTGGTTTTTTTTTTGTTTGTTTGTTTGTTTTTTTTTTTTTTTTTTGTTTGTTTTTTTGTTTTTTTAGGTTTTTTTTGGCAATGAAAGCCCAAGTTAGATTGGAGTAACATGAGATTTAACAAAAGGAGTCAGTGAAGCAACAGACTTGTCCTCTTATGCCACAGTAGAAAATCTGGTTTTGTATGTTAAAAACAGCAAGGCTGTTTTCCCAAGCCAGGAGGGTCAGGTAACTGCTTTCACACAGGCTGGAGCTGTTGGAAATACTCTCTGGAAATCTACAGTGAACATTTAACTTCTCTTTCATAGTTTTTCTCCTTCACAAACTCTGAACAAAGCAGTGTCATAATTGCATAATAGCAAGTTTTCATTTCCATGGTCAATAGAACTGTGTGCTTTTTTCCTTGTGCTGTAATTTAATATTGTACATTTTACTTGGTGCTAAGTGAAACAGTCTGATTTCTTGTAACAGACATGACAGTGCTTGGGGTGAGGGAAAGAACTCCTTGTGGGTTTAACCAACTTTTGAGCTGACTTTGGGTGAAATAAGCAAATCTTGTAATTGACAAAGGAGTGGATCTGAGTCTTTTTGGGGCCCCTCAGAAGAAGTCAGCTGTGTTGAGCAGAGCTGTACCACTGAAAGGCGAGGTGCAGGCACAAGGAGCACCTGCCCCAGGAGGTGGAAGAAGCTGCGAGGACCAGTGCCCAAACCTCTGCACCAGCTGAGTTGCCCCACTGCAGCTCTCGCTTTCTGCCTGCTTTCATAGCCATCAGGAAAATGTTCAGCATCTGTGAGGATGATACTGGGACGGGTGGATGGCTCTTAGCTGTGTCTCTGTTCATACTCCCTCCCAACGCTCTTGATTCCTCAGGCATTCACTTCTTTTCCTTTGCTGCCTCTGGCAGACACTCTCATCTCTCTTTTGGGGCCCAAAGCAAAACCACATGGAGCAGACTGGTTTCTTCAGGACTGTACAGCTTCCTTCTTTACTGTGCCCCAACTCATTTCCCAGCAGAAAGGGGGCTCTTTCCTTACGGGCAGACTGCAGGAGCTCACATAAGGGCTGCTTGTGTAGATCAATTTTTAAAGAGGAGTCAACAGATGTGACTATAAGCAACCTCCCCAAGGAACAGAAGGCCTTAAGTCTCAGTAACTGGAAATGGTGGCAAAAACCAAAGTAGACACTGGGTGCTAGACAAAGGAGAACTAGAACTGGGGCAAATATGGTTGGAGAGCAAAAGGGAGATTTCCCTTGCTTCATGCCTCTGTGACCCATGTCAGCCTCTATGCCCTTAAGCTGCCCTGTGCCCGCTGCAGAACTGAGTTTTGCTGCCCTGCTTTCCAAAAGATGAAGTCAGAATAAGTTAATGTGTTTTCTTTTGAGGGACAGTGAGATTCAGTTTTATCAAGGCTACTCTGAAGTTTGACTTGGCTCTGAATACTGTCCCTCAGCTCCACCTCTGCTGTGAGGGCATTCAGAAGTATGGAGCATTGCCGTGAGGCACTGACACTCCTAAGATGCCAAATTGCTGTTGCAGCTACATGAATCTCTGGTTACCACCACCACCCAGGTGCTCTTACTGATTGTGTAGAATATTGTTTTCCCCTGAAACAGTAGGATGGAAATAGGCTTAAAGTTATCTTTTGATCTCTACTGTTTTCTGCAGTCTTCTTCTAGTTGTAGTCATAGCACAACTGAGACAGAAAATGTGCCATTGCCTGAGCAATAATGAAACACTAAACACGTGGAAATCCTATTAGTGTTTCATGGACAATAGCTGTCATTTCATTTGCTCTGGAATTCCTTTCATATGGCCATGGCAAAGGTTTAAGGTTGAATTTTTTTGACACTTTGAATGCATTAGTGGTTCCTCAGATGAAAGTCTGTCAAGTATACTGAAGCATCTGAAGGGATCTATTTATTTCTGTAAGTAATATATTAAATTGAATTAGGGTCAATAAGCTTGGTCTTGAGAGATAAAAAAATGACACTAGAATTGTGAGGTTTTCTTTCCTGTTGAATGTGAGACAAATGTATCTGGTTTTTGTAAATTTATCTTTTTCTGCTTCGGTTTTTTGTATCTCCTTATTCTAAATGATGCTGTCCCAAATCTCTTCTTCAACTGTAATTTTTCAAAAGTATTGCAATTCACTTTTTCATGTATAAGTATTCACAATATGTTAGTATTAATTTACCATAATAATAACCTATATAGCTAACATAATTTCCATGAGTGAATGTGACAGTGATCTGTCTATTTCTTACATAATAGAAAACCAAGCTGAGATCTTACCATACTTCTTAGTTTTCATCCCTACTCATGGTCATGTTTGTCATTCTTGTCTGCATTTTTTTGTTAAATTTATCATAGTAGGATTTTTTGAGACTGAGTTACTGGAGCTGCATATTTCTGCATCAGATTATCAGATAAAAGATGTCCTTTTGTATCCAATGTACACATGACATAGGTAAGAATTTAATGGGGATAGTGTCAGTGTTACCCACAATTCATGATGTGCACTTGTGGGAACCGTGGGCAGTTCTTGTACATCTGATTAGTTCCTGTTTTCTTCCATTTGTGTTTTCTGACTTCAGAGTTCACAGTGATACAGTACCAATTTTTTGCCCACATATAATCCAGTTTAATTGCTATGTAGTACTGTCTAGTTTCTCCAACAAGAAGAGAAGTGTATGTGTTCTTCTTGAAAATATTGAAAAAGGACCATTCTTTGAGAGGTTTGGTAATGATCAGAAATAGATAAATTCAGGGAAATGGCAAAATTAGGCATTGCTGCTAACAATAAGAAAATAAGAAAATGGTTTCCAGGATCTGAATATAATCCATATAATTGGAACAAAGTGAAGAGGAAAAAAAAAATTACGTGCAAATCTGTTTTATACTCAGACCTGAAAGTTTTTACTATTTTATAAACAAAAATCTTGGCAATTCTTTATTCTAAATTTTTGTCACAGGTTTGATGGTTATGCATTACAGTGGCAAATCTGCAATTCTGCTAGTTTAAAAGATTGGCATTATTCATGCTAGTATCCAATTCAGAGATTTTTGCCCCATACATTAATACAGGTTAAAGTCTGTTGGAAGAATGCTTTTAATGGATAATGGTCTTCTAGCTATGTGGAGACACTGCTGAACACTATTGTGGCAGCAACCAAGAACAGTGAGATGTTTCTAGTTTCAAAGTACTCTGAAAGTTTTCTGATTGCAATCTTCAAATCTATGGTCGCTTGTGTCCTAGTCAGGGTGAACTGCAAATCGTGCAGTGTAATTTCCGGAATTTCAATGACTATAGGAAAAGTATTTTGCTTGTCTTATTCAGAGATTAATTTCTGCACTTTTCATTTAACTCTCTGTCGTTTATAAAAAGTCATATATCTTTTCAGAGTTATCTGTTCAAAGAACGTGAACATTTTTACTAGAAAAGTAATTTCCTAGCACTGTTGCATTTTTTCCCTCCATAGTTCTTCCGTCTTTATTTTGGCACACTCATCTATGTTGACCAGTTTCCTTACATTGTTTTTCTGCCAGGGCCTGCAATTGCTCAGTTAAATTTGTGTGAGATTTGCTAATAGCTATTTTGTGTCCATGAAGAGATCCTATCTCTCTCTCCCAACTTAATGTATCTTTTCATCTTTCACACAAAGCCAGGTCACTTTATGAAATAGTGGCACAGAAGCTAATTTAGGTGCTTTTAATTTGCTCTTGCAAATTCTGATCTGGTAAAAAGTGAGGAGGCAAACATGGAATTTATGCAGTCTAAATAAAGTCATGTAATAGTACAAGTTCATAAATGCAATTGTGTTATTTCAGTTCCTTGCATTTCTGCTTTACAAGTTATTTTGTGAATAGGTTTAATACTTAGATTTAAATGAAGCAAAAACATTCCTGGGTTGTCCACTTATTTATCACAAATTGCTTCATGTTTCTGAAGTATAAGTGCCACAGTGAGTAGATTAGAAACATCATTTTCACGGTTTTGTTTTCAAACAGTTTTATTCTACTTCAAGCATAGCACAGTTGTTGGTTTTGTAAATTTTAGGTGTCTCGTAAAGCTGGATCTGGGGCCTCTGGATAGTAAGGGGTAATTTAAATCCTCTACAATGGTGCAAGGAGTTGAGGGTATAAGGTTGGCAGCATCTGTGTTTTGAAAAAACGTTACTCTGTATGTGAAGCTCTGTTTCTCTCTTGCATTTTCTGCAAAACTTATGAAACTGTAATTGAAACAGGAGGAAGAATAAATGTAGCATAGTTTTTGGTGTTCTGAAACCATCTATGTGGTTCCTTAAGTTGTGATAAAACACAGAACAAAATAGATATGTGCTTCCACATAGGAATTTATGTTTCTTTTCATGTAATCCAACTATTTTCCTTTATGGAAAGATGGGGTTTTAGATTTCAGAGGGACAGATATTTCTCTGAAGACACACAAATGAATGAAATTAGAATGGAACTGCACATGCCAGCCTGTGATTCACAAGAAAGTTAACTGCCAAGGGACTGTTTATAGCTGAGGCAGGAGACCTCTAGATTTCTCCAAGCTGCTTGTCAAACCCTGTAGCCAACAGAAGTGCTTAACTTAAAGGGGTGAGTGGCTCTTAGCTGACTGAGGTGTAAGTGGGTGTTATGAATTCCTCATAATTCCTGGAGATTTAATATCTAGTAAATACAAAACTGTTTCAACACCTTAACTAGAGACCCATGTTCACTTTTCACTGAATTACTTTCATATTTTATTATCCATTCTTTCTAACAAGTTATCCTTAAAACCCCTATGTTCCCGTGCAATCCAAAACAAATTGTTCCTTGCAGAACTATTTCTTTCATACAGTGTGTAGAATATGAAATGTAAATAATATTTTCCTCTCATTTAATTAGTATGTTAAGTCTTAACTAACGAAATATGTCTACATTGATTTTCCTTTGCATATGATTCTCTTTACAACTCTGAACTTATAGAATAAGTTTTAAGGGTGCCTTGGAGTTTTTTCATGTGTAGAGGAAAATTGTTTAATAGCCACTGGCTCTTCTTCCAAAGTAGCCCAAATTGATAGGAGGGGGATAAAAATCAATGCACCCACATAAGGTCATCTGCTTATACTGTTAGGACAAACACATAGTCCTATTCAAAGATGTAGAAC
This sequence comes from Chaetops frenatus, assembly GCA_013400775.1. Taxonomy (NCBI): domain Eukaryota; kingdom Metazoa; phylum Chordata; class Aves; order Passeriformes; family Picathartidae; genus Chaetops; species Chaetops frenatus. Next base: position 21,694 of record VZTR01005631.1, on the reverse strand, counting down.
ATAACACAAGCTATTACAGTAACCCAAACAAATTTTGTTAATGTAAATATTGGTCCTATCCATACTGCATTCAAACAAAGGTAAAAGCATTTCAGTCTGGACTAGATAAAATGCTGTCTGTTTTTAATGTTGTTTGGCTAGCCAGTGAAAACCATAGCATTTTGACCTGTTTGAAAGGCAGGTTCTAGTGGACAATGGAAAGTGTTTATCCAATATGGTATGTCAATGTTTGCTCTGATCAATGCTAGCTGGGTATGTTGTGACAGAAAACCCTTTTTTTCTGCATTCAGGCATAAACACTGTTTGCAAATTTATTTCAAAGAACATTTCATTTGACTAAGTTTTGGGTCTTGATGTGATCATCTGTGCTGAACATCTTTTCTCATTGTCCTGAAAATAATTATTTCCAGCATTTTCTGACCGAACAGAAAACAAAGAACTCCGATATAGAACAGGCACCTTTTCTGTATTACTTGTCTGCTGATTTTGTCTCCATTTAATAGACCATATTTTCTTGAGTACCTCAAAATATTTCTCGTCACTTGCCCTCTAAACTGACCTGCTGACCTGAGAATCAAGAAAATGTCATGTTAGTGACTACTAATTAGTGGATCCAGAGAGTTGCTTCTCCTGGCCTTTCAACCTTCCAGAGGCAGCAACAAAAGCTGTCACATGTATCATACAAAGAAAACAAGCATTTGCCATGTGGCATTTTGTTTTGTTTTTTTTTCTTGGAGTGTACATAGCACAAGTTCAATTGAGACTAGAGATAAATTTGTAATTTAGAAGGAAATTAACCTAGAATATAGTGCTTGTATTTATTTTTCTATTTCCATGCATAAGGTAATGAATGTATTATCCAACTCTTACGGAACATGTGTGAATATATTAGTATGCTGTATTGTAAGAAGGGGAAAAGAATAAAACTCTATTTCTCCTTGTTTTTTTTCTGTTCCTACCATTCTTTTTTATTTTTTAGTTACTTCAAAGTATATTACATCTTTCTAAAAGGAGATGTTTTAATGCTTAGTTTCTAATGAAAAGCATATGGTCCAGGCTTAAGCTGTTTTTTTATATGTTTGTTGAACAAACTTGTCAACAGAAGATTCAGCCTTATTTACTATTAATCACTCTTGTACTTCTGGAACTCGTGAAGCATATTGGGTTTTTTGGGACTACTTACAAGAATGGCTTGATGGTAAAATGTGCAGTCACAGCCTGCACATGTCACTGAACTGTTTTGTGCAAGTAACATTACCCTCTTTTTTTATTATTTATAATTTTCAGGTCTTTAAAATCGAAGTGCTGATGAATGGAAGGAAACATTTTGTGGAGAAGAGATATAGTGAATTCCATGCACTTCATAAAAAGGTACTAATCTTTTTCTTTATAAGATGTAGCTTTGTTCTGCCTCAGTGATGTTTTCCTCTCTCTTGTAATTGTTGCTATTCATGGTTTATCTTAAATACATCCTGTGATTCATGTCTCTGGAAATTAATTCCTAACTAACTCAATTTTTTCTCTGTTTTATAGAAGGGAGTGAAGATTTCTCACATGTTACTAAGTTTCCTTATCTTTTTAATTATTGTTTACATGCTGGATGGCTAAAATGCTGTCTGTAGTATGTTTTTAACTTCTTATAAAGTCACAAAATAAGTCACATAGCAGCCACAAATAAATACAGTGGGGTTTTTTCCCCAATTAGGCAAATAATTTGTTAGTTCTATAAATTTTATTGCTCACCTGCCATATGTTAAGATGAGGAAACAACTTTTGTACATGAGGAAACCAGACATGAAAATGACTGAGTAAACCATCTCAATTAATGTAATATAACATATCTGCTATCCTTGTCTACTGAATTATCTTAGTAACCTAAAGAAGGGAACTCGGTACTTTTCAAGGCTGGCTATCCACTGATACTTCTTTAAATGGCTTTGACCAGTGTTAAAGAGAAAGTATGATTTTTTTCTCTCCAAGCTAAACTCAATGCTGCTGTGCAGCTGTGCTGCTGAAAGGCAAGCTTTAATTTTCTTTTTTTTTCTGCTTTATGAAGGCCAAGTATTGTGAAGGAGAATTCTGGAGAAGCATTGCCAGCAGTGGGGCTGTAATTGTAGAGACCTGTGGGCCTGTTAGGATACAGGCGTTGGCCTGTCCCATGGAAGTTTCTGGAACAACGTGTCAATCTACCCCAGTTCCACTCCCCCTGTTAACCATATATGTCCCAGTTCCAGCAAGTTCTTTGTACCCTGTACCCCCATAGGCTGATGGCCCCTTGGCTGTCACATCCCCAGTTTATGATATATGGTAAAGTTCTGGCAAGTTCTTTGCTTCGTGTATCCCCATTGGTTTGTACCCCTGTTTGTCTACCCTAGTTGTTTCCCTGTTGGTCCTTGCAACTACCTTCCCACCTACGCTTTCCATAGATTGGTTGTTGCTGTTTGTTCCACCCCCTTGGTACCTCTGTAAAACCCTGGACTCTCCACCTTCCTTGCTTCTTTTCTCCCTGGACCCCTTTGGCGTGTCGGCACAATAAACTGCCGCAGGATCTCCACAGGAAAGACGCTTCCTGCCTCCGTCGCTCCTACTGCCAGCTGCAGTGTGTCAGTGTGGGGCGTGCCGTACGCTTGACTGGAGCGCCTTCCACTTGGAGATGCTTCAGGAAGGTGGCGGCATTCCACCAGCCGTCCGCGCCGCGACACGTGATGAAGAGCTTCAGCCCTAGGGTCAGGCTCAGCTGAACGTCCCTTGGTTTGCAGGTCTGAGTAGCAGTGGAGTGTGGGCACACTCAGCTACTTTGACTGATGCTGCACGCCTTCATTATGGAAAAGCTTCCTCTGCAAGCAACAGAGACTAGCATGAGTGTTTACAGCTCTGCCAGTGCAATTTTGGAGGAGTTTATTCCCACAGGAATGTTTGCTGGTGGTCCTGAATTAGCTCAGGAAAGAAGCATTAACCTGGTGCTACAGAGGATGATTTTCCCAGGCTTGTAAGGTATATAGGTTTAAGCAAACTTGTCTGAGCAAGAGGCAACTATTGACCCATCTATGTGTTCACCATTAGAAGTCCAAAGACAAGAACACAAGAACATTTTGCTTTACTGCACCATAATTAAGGTGTGCTCGTGCTTCTTACCTATTTGATTCTTGCCTCAGTAGTGGTATCATCTGCCACTTAATACTCATTTTCTTGTTTATTGTTTTAATACAGATATGTCTCAGGCATTGTCATCCTCATGTTCATATTAAATATGACACTAAATAAGCAACAGTGTCAGAAACAGTAAAATAACTCACCCACCACTAAGCCTTGTGATATATGAGTGCTTTGTTTTATAGATGAGAATAATTCTACAGTTGAAGGTAAAGCAAATAAATAGAGTTTATACAGTGAAATAGGCTAGGAAACATTAAGAGGGAAAATTCAGGATTTATATGCTTAAAATGCACCCTATCCAAATAGGTAGTCTGCTATTGTTAGAACAGTATAGTACTGTATAATGCAATGTAGTACAGAGTTAGAATTAGAAATATAATCGAGTATTTTCAGTTGGAAAAGACATACAAGAGGTACAACTGCCTAAGCAATGCAGGGATGACCAGAACTTACAGCATTATATTAAGGACATTGTTCAGATGTCCCCGACAGGCTTGGGACATCCACCACCTTCCTTCTGAGGAAGCCTGTTTCAGTGTTTGATCACCCTCTTGGTAAAGAATTGTTTCCCAGTGTTCACTCTCAACCTTGCCTGGCACAGCTATGAGCCATTCCTGCGTGTCCTGTCACTGGATCCCAGCACCTCACGCTCAGCACCTCCCACTCAGCACCTCCCGCTCCACTTCCTCAGGAAGCAATGAGGTCACCCCTCATCATCCTTTCCTCCAAACTAAGCAAACTCAGCATCCTCAGCCTCTTGGCATCTATCTGCTGAGCACTTGCAGATGGGTTCTTTGCAAGCAGAGGAGAAGAAATGCCAACTCCAGGGCTGGATCTGGAAGAGGGGAGAAGAAAGCCTGTGGCTGTGGGCAGAAGGCTCTCCCAGGCTTCTCACCATCTGGGCAGCTGCCCCATGTGCAGCTGTCCCTTCACAGGGGCAAGATCTTGCACTTCCCCTTCTTGGGCTCCTGCTGTGGCAGGGTATGACTGGCATGATGTAGAGAGCAGCAGCAAATTATGACTCCAGGCAAGAGGAGAGATTTGGGTGCCCCCATAGCCAGGCTGTACCAGGCAGTGTAGGCTGGTAAGACAGCAGAGCCCAGGGACGTGGTGCAGAAGGTACAGAGAGGGGGAGGCCAAGCTTGAGGTGATGAGCAGCAGGTCAGGGGCTGGTTCTGAAGACCCCCGGTTGGAAACACCTTTCCCAGGACCAGCTGCAAAGATGCAGGCATATAGCTGGGCAGTACTTGCCGTTAGAGGAACAATGAGGCAGTACCTGGCACAAATGGAAGGACCCATCAGCATTAACATTCTATCCTACCTAGAAAGAAAGCAAAAAAGGGTGAGGGTGAGGATAGAATCCATACTATTAGTAACACTGAGACTTTCCCTGTACATTTGTGCGTTTATTTTATTTTGATAGTTGGGGCTGGGAGCTTCTGAGGGCTAGCACATGCCACAGCTGTTGGCCCAGTCCTTCTTTAGCCATGTTCCAAGGCACCTTCCAACATCACTGATGTGGTGCTGGGCTCTTGTTTGCTTGCCCAGCAGCTCTGCATCCATTGTGTGTTTGGTTGGGATGGTTGTGATGGCATCTTCCATCATGGCCCTTCCAACACTGTTGCCAACTACCTCCATCTCCTGGGGTTGCAGTGTCTGGAGGAGCATTGCATGGTTCTGAAAGTGATTCAGCAAGGTTGGAGGCTGGATGCCACTCGCTGGACACCTGAGCACTCCTTCTTGAAGCCCACCTTTGTGGTGCTCCAGGATGATGGAGGTCCTGGGCAGCTGAGTGTCCCAGAGCCACTCCCACCTGATGAATGACTCATGTTGTAAGGGGCGTGGTGATGTGCTCCACGCAGTCATCATCAACCTGCAACAATAGTCAGGCTTTTTCTCAGCCCATCACAGGATGGACAGCTAGCAGAACTGGTGGAGGCTCCACATCACATAACTGGCCATCTCCCAGCTGTCCAGAGAGATGGGACAGCAGGTCTAACTTCACTGTAATTTCTGGAACTGCACAATTACTCCACATAGAAGTCATGAGTGACCGTAATCCCATTCTCAGATTCGTCTTCTTGTACACCACTTTCACTGCAATAACTCCTTTTGTGGAGATTTCTTCTTAGAACACCAGAAAACCATATATGATGCCCCCTTTCTCTCGCTGTAGAAATAGCAGCAAAATAAACAAACCTGAAAAACAGATTTTCTAACTAGGAACTTTGCACCACATTTCAGCTGGTCTCATTTTCTCATTCATTTCCTGTCTGAAAATGGATAAAGACTTTTTCTTATTTGTCCCCTGTACAGATGCAAAACATACAGCATATTTTGGCAACAATATACCTTTTTATTAAGTCTTACTTTTTGAAGTTGTAAAATTTTGGTTAGTATGGTTGAACAGCTCATGCTCTGAACCTGTCTTAGTTCTTTCAGTGTTACAGATATCCTAGGCAAAGCATTTGCATCAGCTTGCTATCAGCATGCCAATACGGTGTTTCTCTTTCATTCCTCTCTTCTCCTTTAATTTAAAATGTACATTTCCTTCTAAATTGCTGTGTGTACATGGCAATTGGAAAGGTCTCTTTAGACTTGCTGCATATTCAAGGTGCCCTTAGTGTTGGAGATGTCTGTAGTGAGTGGGAGAAACAAAGCTCCTGTAGAGAACAACTGTTGTAGAAAGTGGCTGTAGAGGCTGATGAGGAGATCGTGCCTTTCGCTGGAGAATAGCATGCCTCACTGACATTGTGTGGAGGAAGGAGGACTCTGTTACTCATAGAAGACATTATTCATTCATCAGAATGCCAGTCAGTGTTTTGATTATATTTTTTAAACAAAGCCATTTCCAAGAACATTTCTGGATTTCCCTCCTTCTTGGATTCTATCTTTCATAGCTTCCAGTTGTGTAAAAGAGTAAAGCCCCACTTCCTGTGCAGTCCAGCTGTAGTGGAAAAGGTTTAAAATATTTTCAAGACTGCCATGCTGCACTAGGAGTACAAATTACTCTTTTGACAGAAACCACCCACAGCTGTTGGCTTCTATGAAATAATTTGCATAAGCCATTATGCTTTGCCCTGATTATGAGCAACAAACCTTGCCTGTCAAGCTATGCACCATTCACATCACACTATTATATATGTCTGATTAAAAATGTTATTATACTTATGTGGAAAGATTTTTAGCAAGAATTAAATTATTTCTAGATGTAGAACATAGTTGAAAATATGACCATTTGTTCATAGTTTCTCTCAAATATCTTTTTATACTTCTTTTCCTATACATAATTAAATATTGGTAGTTCTTTTTAAGCACAATAATGCTAGAAGGTGACAATGTTAAAATTGTTGCAGTGAAATTTGCAAAAATCTGAAGTTTAACACATCTTGTTTAGCAAGTTGCCCATAATTTTAGACTAACTAGTGTATACTCTAGATCATATTGTCTTTTCACAATTGGACAAGTAACTCTTTACATGAGAATGTGAGTCATCTTTAAATCTTTCAGGAAATAGAGACTACAATATGTCAGTAGGCAGTAGGTCAGTGTTACAGATGGGAAGGTACTCTAGGCAGTAATAGTCCTCAGATGAATATGTTTTGTTTTGTGTAGGGACAAGTCAGAAGCAATGCAGCTAATGCATATATGGTTTTGCTTAATATTCCTTGACATTGTTATAATTATTCATAGCACTATATATGGATAATTGTAAGAAAGATATATTTAATATATCTTTTCTATATCTGTATCATATTGGCTTTATACTTACAACCAGCATCTATGCCAGCACGTTAAGTAGTTGAGTTGTGGATGTTTTATATGTAACAGAGCAAAAAAAGGATTATTAGTCATCAGTGGAGTTACCAGCCACAGAGTATTTATCTTGTAAGCAGCTAGGTGTACATGTGTATAGTTTCAGATTTGTCTGCCCTCATCTGGAGCATTCTCCTCATTTGTTGCTCACCTGCAGGTGCTGTCATAGTTCACAACAGCGTTGACCATAGTTTCTTCAACATCCCCAATCAATTTAGAGGGAAAAACAGCGGGTTGTATCCTGTTTTTAAGATCAGTCAGTAAATGTAGCTGTGTTTGGAGTTCTATTTTGGAGTGTTGTTTTTCCCATTTCACCTTTTATTTTAATTTAGCACTGTTAAGAAGTAAGGAAGTTGCAAAATGTTTCCAGAGCAATTGAGGGTTCCCCTATGCAGCTTCCATACTTGTGATTGCAGAGACGTTGATATGTTGCCACTGCTTTTTCTATAGTGACATCTCAGCAAGCTCAAAGATGAAATGTAAATTCTCAGTCTCCCATGGGCATGTCAAAGTCAATTTTGAGTTTCTCTCCTTGCACTGCTTGCTTCAGATTTACTCAGAGGCACTATCCAACAGAAAGAATGCCACCTTCTATTAAAATGCAATGGAGTCTATTTCAGTTGTTATTTTTGCTCTGTAGTTTTGAATAAAACATTAATATTTTTTGGCTTTGAAAATATATGTTGCTCCAGCAAGAGGATTATTTGTGTTGTTAGGTTGCATTTTTGTTTCTATCTATATACAATTCCACGTACGCATATATATGAATATATATACGTGTGTGTGTGTATAGGTCTATATAGATCTGTATAGATACATGTTATATAGAGATCTATGTAGATACATGTATAAGCTTTCCTGTAGGAATCTTTAGAGGAATAGTTGTGGAGCTCTCTTTGAAATATACTCAGTGACAATCTTGCTATTTCTCTGTGTGAGATATTAAACACAGCCTGTCAGTCTGCTGGTACACTTTGAGAGCATAGATATTTTCCTCTCTTGATTGCCAGCTCTCCAGAAAAATGGCTAGCACTCCTCCCTGTACTTTCCACACCTGTTCATAATTGCCTAAATCTGGAGTTAGAAGCCATCATGGTGTGCTCACTGCACTTAGCAAGGTAATTTCTGGTTATGTTGTGGTGATGTTATGGGCTATCATCCCAGGTAGACTAATGAGAAACTCCAATTTCAAGTATTCTCATGTAGTGGTTGCCATTTTATTTTCAGGCTATTAGACCAAAAAAAAATTGTTATAAGAGTTCCTCTTTTACTGTCCAGGACAACTGGATGTGAAGATTTTTAACCACACTCTGTAGGTATGACATCTGCTGTAATTTCAGGGAGATGATTGTAAGCAACTTGATTTCCATGCTGTTGTCCTTAATGCATAGGTTTTTTATATATCTAACATAAACTTGTTTCTTTTAAAGAGACATTAGTATACTTTGTTTCTATCTGTGTTTCTTTTTTTCTCTTGTAGCTCAAGAAGTTCATAAGAACCCCAGAGATCCCTTCCAAGCACGTGAGAAACTGGGTCCCCAAGGTCCTGGAGCAGCGACGGCAAGGCTTGGAGTTGTACTTGCAGGTGAGTCTCCTTGCAGCCTGCTGAAAGGAAAAGCAGTATCTGTTTCCAGAGCATTAG
>VZTR01005602.1:33978-65202 GCA_013400775.1 Chaetops frenatus | reverse complement strand
AGGCATCCACCTGCTCCAGTGTGCTCCCCCACAGGGTTACAAGTCCTCNCTCCTCTCTCCATGAGTGGCAGGTCCCTGCCAGGAGCCTGTTCCAGCACAGGCCTCCCAAAACATCACAGCCCCCTCCCAGGCATCCACCTGCTCTGGCCTGGGTCCCCTGCAGGGCCAGGAACCTCCATGGACTGCAGGGGCCCAGCTGCCTCACCATGGGCTGCACCACGGGCTGCAGGGGAGCCTCAGCTCTGGCCCCTGGAGCATCTCCTGCCCCTCCTTCTGCACTGACCTTGGTGTCTGCAGGGCTCTTCCTCTCACATATTGTTGCTCTGCTCTTCTCTGGCTGCAATTACACCTGCTCAATAACACTTTTTTCTCTTCTGAAATCTGTTGCCACAAAGGTGTTAACATCATTTAATTGGCTCAGCCTTGGCAAATGGCAGGTCTGTCTTGGAGCTGCCTGGCATTGGATCTGCCAGACACAGAGGAAGCTTCTGGCAGCTTCTCACAGAAGCCACCTTGTAGCTCACCTGATACTAAAACCTGGCCATGCAAACTCAATACAATGGTATTTTGAAATAACTTTATTAGTGCTTAATTAAAAGGGCTCATACTGCTGAGGTTAGCACTAGCTGTTGCATCAGGGGTTGTGTGCATGGGCTGTGTTGCCTACTATATTTGCATATTATATAAATGTTGACATGAAGATTAAAATTCAAAATGTGAAAAGTCCTATGTTTTCATTGGCATAGACATCTAGAAGTCCTGAACAGTTCCAGGTAGACACATCTCACACCTCCTTTCAGAGCTTCAGACCCAATGTCATGCCAAGGACGCAGCTTTAAACAGCATAGAGACAGCTATTTCAGGGGTGAGCAGTCCTAGAATAGTTGGCATAAACTGAGATAAAGAGTGCTGGTTGACTAAGAAGTGAGCTTTTCCATACTTGGAGCACCCCCTGGCTGTGTTGGCACAACTCTTTCTCTGGACACAGGCAGAATTGATCCAGGTTGCAAGTAGCATTGTGCAGTTTCTTCAGCATGTTAAATTGCCCAACTGCACAAATGCCTTTCTTTCTGGCAGCAGGGTGCAGTGACTTGGAGGCAGGGTGAATGGATGGGAGCTTTCTTTCAGGCTGTCTCCAGCAGCAAAACTGACTTCATATAAGCTTAGCATGATTGTAAACCTGCATGGCTGTTAGTATCCCACTTTGCAAGTTCATTGGAAAATTATATTGAAGTATATTTTTGCACATTGCTACAATGGGGATGAGTTATTTATATCTTGGTAGAATGTTTTTATTCGTTTGTTTATTTTCACCAAATGCTTCCAACCCTAACCCTATCTCAGTTGGTTAGATCATGGTGCCAATAACACCAGGGTTGATCCCTGGGTTTGATCCCTGTATGGGCCATTCACTTAAGAGTTAACTTAATAATTCTTGTGGGTCCCTTCCAGCTCAGACAATTCTGTGATTCTGTAATATCAAGGAAGATACTTGTGCCCAATGTTAAGCCAGACTCAGAAATACAGGTTTAATTCGATCAGAATGAAGTGTTACTGTTTGTGAAAGACACAGATCCTCTTATGAACCAGGGAATGCCTGATAGCATTTACACATCCGTTTACCTATCCATTAGACATTCATAGTGTATCTAGCTGAAGTAGGTAGCCACAGATGGTCTCTCAGTGTGTGTTAGGCAGGTGAGTTTCCATCACTGAATTTAAGGTGTGAGTGTCCTTATCCTGATTTGTTTCCTTACATACTGGCAGAGTTCAGAGAACTTTTTATAGACAGAGGGCATGAACTCAAAGGTTGTGGCAAAAAAAATCCCACTCAGCTTTGAGTAGTTACAGTCTGGTTTAAAATGCCCTTCTCCTAAAAGAAGATTTACAACAGGCTTCTGTGAGGTGGAGAGGAGCCTTCAAGTACAAGCAGTACATGAGAAGAAGTAAGTAGAGGCAGTTTCTCCTTTCATTAGAGCCTGAATGCTTAAAGTACGAGCCTTAGCAGTAAAACTTCTTACTTTTCCAGACTAAATCTATTCTCTTTCTGTCTTCTTTTATTTAATTTTTCAGTTTCTGTTTGATATGGAGATGTATCACTTAGATGCATTTATTTTTGCTGCATTTGTCGTTCTCCTTACAGTTATGAAACTAATTTCTATAATTATAAAATATGGACTCGAGTTCAGTACTAGCAATTAAATAATCTGCTTGCACAAATGTCAAAGTTGGTCACAGAATTTTCATAAAATTAATTTATGCATTTCGGGGAAACAGCTGATCCTTTTGGACAATACCAACATAATATTGTGGCCAGCCAAAAATTCAAGAGAAACAGTAGTTAAAACCACTGCTTCCTCAGGTGCTTGATTAAGTAAGTTTCAAGAAAGGTAAAAACAATTTTGTAAGAAAGTTTTTTTATTTTTTAGAAGTGTGGACTGTCAGCTACCCTTAGGGAAAAAGTGGGAATGATTCTTAGTGTGAAAAAAAAAAAAGAAAAAAAAGCTCTGAGGCCTGTGTCATGTAGGTGTACAAAACTGGGATTTGACTAAGTTTCTGAGTGCACATAGACATCTACATCATAAAAAAATTGTTATGACTTGTTAGATGACTTGTTATCTTAAATTTGGAGAGTGGAGTAGATTAATTATTGTTGCCAGGTAATGAATTTTTCCACTCTAGTGTGGCTGGATTGTACTCCAGTAAATATTCTTCATGGCCTCTATTTGATTCTCAAGTAGCATATTCTTTAGTGCTGTTACCAGCATTATTTCTGTCCTCAGCTTTCAGAGGTTTTCTACTGCTGTCACTGAGTGGATTTTTTTTTCCCCTGCATGTTTTGGATTCCTTGTGATTGACAATGAATAACTTGGTTATGTCTTTTGTATGATTTAGGAGTCAACATTACTGTAGCATGACCCTTTTCCCTCACAATCTTGTTTACTTCAGCCTCCATAAATTCTGTGTGAGTGTGCTGCCCATTGTCTGTGTCTCCTTCTTTTAAAGTTGTGCTGCTCTGACGGGGAGAGTTGTGGCTCGTGCAGCGTGCTGAGTGGCCTTGTTGCCACCTTCCTGTCTTCTGCAAATAAGTTCTTTGTGCTATGGAGAGGATAGGCCTGATTTAGAAGTAAACAACATGTCTCTTGGTATTTTATTGCTGTTAACTGTGTCCTTGGCTAAGAGTACCATTCTGTTAAGTGTTGTTCCATTGGGTTTTTTGGTGCTTGCACACACAAATTTGCATCCTTGCTTCATTTACACCAATATTAATATTATTATGTATATCTGCAGTTGTCTCTGGACTCAGATTTTGCTAGTATATCTGTGGATTTTATCCAGTTACATCCTCTTCTTATGATATATGTGTTAGAAAAAGGAATGATCTGTTTTAATGTAATTCATCATGTCCCTTTTCAGTGAAAAATTATGTATACTATGTTGAGGATATTTTGAAGCTTTGTAACACCTTTTTACTGGTAAATTCATGCTCACCTATTTGTTTGAGTGTACATGTACACAGTCTTTATCTACCCATGCAAAAAAAATCAGATGGTGGTGGTGATGACTTTTTTTGTGTATTTGAGAAGTATTCAGATATTTAAAAATTTCTTAAAAATAACCTGCTTCTCTGGAAAAATGATGCCCAGGAAATGGGGTGATCATGTTTTAAAGCTTAGTTGTGTAATGCTGCATTTATCCATTGTTGTTCTGTGACTGCTATGGTATCTTAAGTAATATAAGGTGACCAGGTACCATGTTTCTCCACAGTGTGCTGGGTGTGCTATGCCCTGCTGGAATTTTGTTTCAGCTACTTAAGCAAGGGTCAGGAATGAAAAATAACCTTAAGTAGTTCTTTATCAAAATAGTGATCAAACGTAAGCCACAGCAAAAAAGAAAAATTAAATCAGCCTCTAGGGTCAAGCTATGGTTCTGTGGGCATGCTGCAGAATTTTGGGATGGGAGAGTCACATGATTCTTGGTGGAAACAAAGAAAAGCAAATATCTGGGAGCCTCCAAGCTTTGCATAAAATAAAAAATGTGCACTAAGGTAGTTTAAAATACTTTCATACATGCAAATAATTATTTTATAACGCATGACGGTCAACCTGGTTTGAGGGCCAGATCTCATGGCTAATGGGTTACTGGTGATGTGAAAGCAGGTGGCAAGGTGCTAAAAGAACTGAATCTCTACAAAGAAATAGCAGTAAAGGTCTCATTGGTTCACTGCTAAAACTTGAATAGTCAACCTGACAAAATGAAGCACAAAAGAGTAATGGGATGGAGGCCTGACAAATTGGCTGTCCTGATGTTCTTGATTGTCCCATGTGTTAAGCAGTCTCTTCTGCTTGTGGTCTTAATTCACTGAACTGCTTGCTCTGTGTCTGGGTTCTGTGCTAATATCCTGCTTTACCTGTTGAACCAGCAGCTGGTGGTGTTTGCAGTGTTTCTGTGTACATTGAAGCAGCAAAGCTTACAGCAGGAGTGTACAGAAAATGCTTAGGGGAATTTAATGGCTGGAAATGTGAGATGCTGAGGCAAGGGAGTAATGATGTCTGAGCATCTGGGTGGAGCCTAGGGGTGACTTAGTGTGTGAGTGCAATAGTTGTGTGATTAAACTGTCTGTCAGTAGCAAATGTGATAGATGTATATAAGCATTTTTAAATCAGCATTGGCTGTCTTGTTTGTTTTGTGAACAGCAGTTGCATTCTCAACGAGTAGAATTATTTGGCTTTGATTTTGTTCCAGTAAAGTTTCAAAATTGTATCACATACACAAAAGGAACAAATGACCTTATAACCACCTGTTTTATTCTGCTGCATGAGAAAGTACTTATGCCTTGAGAAAACTGGCAGAAGAACATCATGTGGGTAATCACTGCTAATCAGCACTTGAATTTCTAATAGTAAACCTTGAAAACCTGACATACTGAAGCAGCTTCTCGTTCACTGTTTTTTTTTCCCCAGTGTCAGTAATTTCAGGAAGTTTAGTTTTCTTCACTTTAGGAATGTCTGAAATTTGTTAAAAAGAACTGTTAGTCACAAAAGGAATTGCAGTGTCCTGATGATTTGTATGATCTAGGCTGCTGTATGCTGTATTGATGAATTCATTTTTTTTCAGCACTGATGCTACAAAGTTTTGAGTAATGTCTTAATCTACAGAGAGAGCTTCCTAAAGCTGTGCAATTCCTAGTGTGCACACACTTATTTAGTCTCTGTAGGACTGGGGCCTTGGTGGGCCTCTGGGAAGAGTACATAATGGCTTGCTAAACCTGTTCTGTGCTTAAAGAATTGTAATGAGAGGTTGGAGCTTTTTTATTATTTATTGTTTGTTTGTTTGTTTTGTTTGTTTGTTTTTTGATGGAGTTAAAGGTGAGGCAAGAAAAGAAACACTCAGGTTTTTCTGGACAATATGTTTTATCCTCTGGTGCCAGTAGTATCATCTGTATTCTAAATATCTGCTCTCAGAAGAAAAGAAGCAGTTGCTGAACATCAGGAAGATGCCTTGCATCTTCAGTTAGGCATTCTGCCTGTAAATAGGTTTTCCCCTTGAAATTTTCAATATTATTGCCATTCCATTATGTAAAGTATAGGCTGACTTTCTACAGATGTCATGAATGACAATCATGAAATCCCAGTGAACCACTTCTGTTTTGTCTCAGAGGAGGAGGGAAGTATTCTTTTCCCCTCACTCTTTCCTATGAAATACAGGCTTTAACATTTTTTATTATTGTCTGTATTCCAAACCAGTACTGTTGCTTATCATAAAGGACATTAGTGTATTTGTTGCCTGCAGCTGTGTGTCCATAGACAGACTTGAAAGTTTAAAAGAAGACAGATGAGAGCATGGCATCAGGGCCTCTGTTGGCCATAGCTAGGAGTGTACTTGCTTTATAGTTAGGTTGGGCTGGCTGTGTCTTTTCTATTTTGTGAACATGTGGCATAAGGTTTATGGCTGGGGCCATTCTTGCCCCTACCACCACTTCTGCCCCTGTCTAAAACTTCTGAATCTTGTTAACTTCCTTCTACCCTCCTATCTACTGCCACCCTTCCCCGTGGGAGTTATGGGTTATGCTTACTGTCTTAGAAGGTTTTGTTGACTGAATGCAGTCCTTTGCATGCTCTGTTTTGCTGGAGGTTTTCCACTTGTCTTTTCAGCCTTTGTGTAAAGCCAAGTGCCTTTGTTGCAGGTGTGTTCTCTGGGATAGAGCGCTGGAGAGCTGGGGCAGAGGTCCCGTCATGGGCTTAGGCTTGCAGAACTCACTCTGCGGTCATTGTGTTCATATGGGAATAGGTATGCCAAGACCCTGGTTGCCAGATGATTTGTGCATGGGAGGGTGGGTGATGGCTCCTGGGGGTAGGCTGAGGGGCAGGCAGCACGTGCAGTTCTTGCTGAGGGGTTGATAGCTCACCGTGAGACTGGAGCTTGCACAAACTGAATAGGTTACTTGAGCCAAAAGCATGGGCAGCAGGAAGGTGGGTGGCTTCTGTGGCACTCTGAAAAGGAAGGAGGGGGGTTGGATGGCAGCAGGACAGAGCTCTTCTTTTGTAGGTTTGGAAAAGGAAAATATTGCATTGGCATGATACCATTTTGTTCCACAAGGGCTAATCAGCGAGCTCTGCCTCTATGTAGTCTTTAACGAGTCTTAGCAGCAGTCAACCTGGCATTAGCAACATTCCTTCCATCCAGGAGCTCTTCTCTGCCATCTCTGTCCTCTTGTCGTTTCTCCCAAATATTGTAGGGTTTCTGCTTCTCTGTCACATTTTTTTCCTTGCAAGCCAGTCAGGCTTAGACCTGTGAGGTTTAATGAGGTGTGTTGCAACAGATCTCACAGGCATGTGAAAAGGTCAGAAAGGGTGCTGGGGATAAGTGGATCTGCATTATTGCCATGCTTGCCTGAAAAGGGTAGCAGATAACTGCCACAGGGAGCAAATGAGTCCAAAAGGCTGACACAGGGAGTTTCTTACTTTATATTCATTATGTGTTGACTGCCACAGTGCAAAAGCCAGCGTAATTGCATATAATCACATTTCCTGAAATCCCAGTGGTTTCACTCATTAATGTTTAGTGTGGTCATGCCCCTAAAGCAGTGAAGGCAAGCTCAATGGTATTTGAGACAAACATGCTATCGCAAGTGCCCCTGACAAGTGGGCTGAGTGTGCTGCTGGAAACAAGCAAGTTCCTGCTGTTCTAGCCTGAATGGAAAAGCCCTCTTGTGCCTTTGTAAAAGTTGTGCAGGGAACATGGACATTGGGAATGCTTTTTTCCCCTCTGCTCTATGGTACTACTTCGCCGTTAGGTAACTGGACACGTACTGCACTTCAGCACAGTATGTGATGGAAACAGGATTAAATCAGCCACGTTTACATTCATACGTAGGTATGGCCTTGAGACCCAGCCTCAGCTGTTCTGTGATTCTTCTTTGTATCATAGAGATGCTGCTGAAAATGAGCTTTTACAGATCATTGTCATATTTTGTGAATGCTTGTCTCCTAGATTCTGCTAGGAGAAGTGTAAAATGTTTTTATTTGCATTTAAAAGTATGGCTGTTTTTATGGCTGACTTGCCTGTCAGAAGTACCAAGAATATACCCACATACATCTAAATCTAGAAAGATTTTGGATTCTTGCTCTATAAATCAGAACTTTGCTGGCTTTTTTCTTAAATCAAATTTTACCAGTAAGCCATAATAGCAGATGTGTCTTGGTTGGGGGAAGGCATGGGGTGGGGATATTGTCACTTTCAGGAGACTTTTGCTAAGTTGTTTATAGGGTAGAAACACTAAGCAGAAGATTACACTGGGCTGGAGGTGTAATAAACCTGGTTGACTGGCTATAGTCCTTATTTTTCATCAGTGACCTAGGTGACAGAATAGATGGTGTTTATGAAGTTTGCAGCAGACAGTACACTGGGAAGAATGCAAGTATGTTGAAGAACACTATGGGGTTTCAAATTGTTCTGACAACCTAGAGAAAATATACCAAGTAAAATAGAACTTCTTACTCCTGCAGAAAATACTGCAGATAAGCAAGATAGTTGAGTAGGTGTTAGTTTTTAGAACTGATCTGTGATGTTTAAGGCACCACAGTTGCTTTTGGAGGGCAGTGGGTATCTTGTGCTGGGAAGATGATATTTTGAGCGGCACAGCATGCAGCATTATTCTAGCCCACACAGAACTTACAAGGCCTTATGTGGGAGTGCTGTGTGTTGAGATGGATCAGCTGGAAACAGATGATAACTCTCAGCTGCTTTGAAAATTTGACATGGTATATGGAAAAATATTTACCATGCTGCATTTATTTATTTTAGAGAAGGAAAGGATGAGGGGTGTTCATGGAAGTCTTCCAGTGTGTGGAACATCTACCATGAGTAGGAAGTAGAAGTGTTTTCTGTGTCATTGGAGTGTACAGCAAGATGTAGTGTGTTTAAATTGGAACAAGGGGGATTCATCTCAGACATGGTTGAAGTAGTGTCTAAAAAACAAAGTGAAGGAATGCATACCTGGAAGTGTTGTGAAATCACTGGCTGTTTTTAAGAACAGATGAGACAAACATCTACTGGAGCAATAAGGGTACTACAGGTGTAACAGACCTCTCTTGGGCAAGGAAAGTATGACTGCTTGACTTTTCCAGCTCACTTTATAAATTGTTATTATGTCCGTGGGATTATTTGCTCAACCTTTCTACTTGATTCCATATATTAAGTATCTGCTTTGATGGAAGAAAATGCCATCTCATAACAGACAACGTTATTCATCTGTTTTTTGTCTGTAGTGACAGAATTTCCTGTGGAAATGTGTATAGGACTTTATGTAAGCATAAGACAGATCAAAAAATAAGACAGGAGCTTCAAACTTCTTCAGATTTTTTNGTTTTGTTTTGTTTTTTTTTGTGAAAGACTGGTGGCTCTCTCTCAACTGCTCACCTCCATTTGGAGCACTTGCCTACCCATTTGTCTAATGACAAAGGGAACCAGAAAGTGAATTAAAAAAAAGAAAAAAATTGAAGCATACATGGGGTAGCCTTATAGAATTATTGGGAAGCCTCTTCTGCAGGCATATATGTGTTTTTGTGCACGACACAGTTTTAACAAGGAATTAATTATCAACCAGCCAAAACAGAGCTTGGTAACTCTGTAGGCACATATTAGTGTTTGATAGATGGGCGAGAGGTTTTGGAAGAATGCAGCTGCAGGCTGGATTGTGCAATCATGAAATTTCCTACTTGTGCTTTAACTTTTTGAAGGAGATACTCAGACACTGTCATGATCTTAAAAAACTATTCAGTAGATGTTTTTTATGTCTTCAAGGTTTTTTATGTTTCCATTCTTTTGATGAAAAAAAACATACAGGGAAGTTAAATGGCATCAATTAGCACTGAAATATAGCTTAAATGAAGACCAGATAAACAAATGCTTATTAAGAGCCTGGATTTGGGTTATCCCTGTGTAACAAGGGTCTTGACTTCAAAAAGAACAACTGTTGAAACATTGTGTAATGTTGAACTCTTCAAAAAGTAGATCTATTTTTGCCTCTAATTTTTAATGCCTTTTTTTACATGAAAGTACAGATTGAGATCATAATTATTATCAGCATGTAATTTCTCAAGCTTTTTACCGTTTTAGTAATAGCTTAAAGTCAATTGACAAGAGGCTTTATTGGTTGAGCTATTTTTATTGCTTTCAAATGTTTGTTGTAGTTTTTTTTATTCTTACAGTATGTGAAATATGGTAAGGGATTGTCCAAACCTGAAATAGCTGCTCTGGGAATTTTCCATTAAAACAAAAAAAAGCAAAGGGCATGCTGTGCCATTATATTGATTTTGTATGGGATGTTATTTTTGAGCTTGCACAGGCAGGTGCAAAAATGATGCTGCCTAGTCAAGGGAGATTGCAGACTGGTTGGTGGAATACGAGGAAGGCTGCTTTAACAGATTGCTAACACCTCTAACACCTCTTGCTGGTGTCATCTATAGTAACAGTTCAGAGGATATTTAGACAAAGAATAGAAAACTTTTTCTCTCATTCTTTGGCCACATACCTTCATTATTTTTATTTTCTGAGCTCTCAAAGTTTCAGGACCAGTCAATATGAGCCCTGCTTTATCTAAAATGCATCTGTTCTACACACAAGGAGACTATGCTGGCTGTAGGGAAAGTTTAAGAACAACCTGTTGAAACTCGCCGTGGAAGAATCATCTGGAAGTGAGTGAGGTTGCAGAGAGATTATGCCAGATCTTGGCTGGTGGATGTTTATTGATTCCTTTTGTCTGCAATGTTTTTGGATCAGTGGTTTTAGTTGAGGTGACAAACAGTTGCTGGATTAACTTAACAGCAGTTCAGTTATTTCTAACGTTTAATTAACATTGCTAATAAGCACATTCTTTCGATCCATTCCGTTTTTTTTTTTTACAGACAATACCATACAGCTATCAGCAGAATACACAACTAATTTATGAAAGGCTGTTAAAATATATTTGAGTTTAATGGATTGCTTTTTAGAACTATAATTTTAAAACAAGTCCATTGCAGAATAGTAAGAGTTAGAACTCTAAGTAGACTCTGGCATGTTTTGCAAGACTACCTAGTCTTTTACTGTGTACTCCAGTGACACATTAGTAAAATGTGTTATTGTAAATTTCTTAACTGGTTTCAGAGTTATGGATATGCCTGTAAATGTCAATAGATCCATGATGTTGAAACTTAACAGGACTTAGGGCTGGAAGGGGTTGTCTAGTATGTCTTTCTGTCGTGGCCTGGCAAACAGTCATGCCTTACCCTGGGAGTTCAGAGTGCTCCATGCTGGCTTGTATTGAACACAGATAACCCAGGGACATGCAGGTTCTACCAAAGTCTGCTTGCTGCCCTGCAGTGACAAGGAATTTATTTCTGCACGCCATGCTGAGCCCATTGTGTGAGCCGAGCCTTTGGGTGCGGGTGAATGCAGACACCTTCTGTCATTCACATCCACTTCCCCCCTTCCCCAGGGAAACCGACAGGACAGCACACCTCCTCCTCCTTATGTAAGATGACCAAGATGAAATATTCCTTGCAATTGCAAATTGAGCAATTATTTTGAGTTTGAGCATTATGAGCAAGACATACCAGAGAGGGATGTAAGGAAAAGGATTGCTTTCACCATCTGGTGTTGCTTCCTTAGCTGTGACCTATCTCAAATACTAATGAGGAAAGTAGGAAGTAGCCAAACAACCCTGAATAAACTAGTTAGATCAATATGAAGAATACTTTTTGGTGCTTTCTGGCAGATAGCTGAAGCATGAGGTTTGCTTTATACACATGGTGGTGATCAGTCTGTTGACTTCAGGCACAGGTAACAAATGGAAAGATTCATATTTCACACTTTTTTTTGTGTGTAGTTATAATATGCCCAGGTCTATATAAAAAGAGAGAGTGTGTGTGCTTTTCACCCCATTTCCCTTGTGCTGTGTTTTGCATCTCACTGATGCTCAGAGGCAGTGTTGCACTCAACTGCTTCTGCATCATTCCTGCTAGAACTTCTTTATAAACTGTGGTGCTAGCAGTGAAGCAGCCACGCTTGCTGGAGATGCACTAATGTGTGAATTGGTGTGCTAAACAGCTTAGATGACAGAAATTCAGATCAAATAATCGGTTGTTTAAGGACTATGACAGAAAGATGTCATAATTCTTTGAGAGTTGGTTACTAACCCTAGAATACATTTGGAAAGCATTAGCCAAGAGTGCATGCAGAACCAAAGGATGCCTTGACTTGTTAATTATCTTAGTGTAATTGTTGTTAAATGTTACAGAATAATGAAAGCCAGTGGCACCTGGATTTTTAATGGTATTATTGTGTTACCATTATTTAAGGGAAAAAAGCAAGAATAGTCAACATCTGCAGAAGAGGGTAGAAGGCCCTCTGTACAACATTAATAACTGTACTATAGAAGTAACATCTTTGTGGTTTGTGTTTCAAGGAAATAAACATTTCTCTGTGCTTTTCTGGTTTTGCTTGGTTTTAACCAGGTATCTGGGATTACTAAGACAGAGAGACCTCAGTAAAAATGTAAATGAGTAATTTAAACCATGTTTTCCTACATCTTACTTTTTAAATTTGCTCTTGTTATAAGAGGTGACCAGGGTTTGCATTTGCAAAGGAATACAATACTTACATCCCTTTGGTTCTGTTAGTCACTTTTTGTTTGGAATTCTTTCCAGATGAGACATTTTCTTTACAGAAGTTGTGTCAATATATGCAACATCTGCCAGTATTTTCAGGTTAACCTACATTTAGCTTTTGTAGTACAATAAGCCTTCTTGCTAACTTCCGCTTCCTTCCTCAACTGTGTGTTGGCGAGATGAAATCTAAGCAGTGCAAAATTAAGAGCAAACAGATATTTTGATCTAACTTGAAGTCAGCTTTCGCTTGCAAGGCTTCATCTAACTAAATTGCTGCAGTTTTTTGCCCTCAGATGCATGAAGCAGATCCTGTTTATTCCTGCAAAAACTGCAAGACTGCAACAGTGAGAAAAATTCGATCTCATACTCTGGATTAATCTCTTTTTCATAAATCATGATTCTCTAAACTTCTGTCTGGATCAGGCAAAATGTATAGAAAAAGAATTTTCAAAGTCAAGCTATAGCTCAATCTCAGTTTAAAATAATTTACCATTAATGTAAGATGAGGAGCTTGCATGAGTCAGGCCAGGAAAGATTTATCATGCTGAGGAAATGGTCCTTAGATGCAGTTGTTTATGTTTAAACACCTGTACCTGACTGCCAGTCCCACTAAGTCTCCTTTTAGACAAGACAAGCTGCTAGTATTGTCTTCCTGCAGGTAAAATGCACTAAATGCTCAACTGTTGTGTTTCACAAACTAGTGTTTAGTGGCAGGCTATTCCTTCGCATGTGGGGGAAAAAACAAACAGAAAAAGGGCCTTTGTTTTCGACTTCTGTTTACCTCAGCAGTAAAATCAGCCTTAAGGAAGCAGTGTGTAAAATTTATATTGGAATTTTGATGGAACCACACCTTTACCTACAGAGCTACTCCTTTCATTAGTTTGTTTGCAGAAATAGTTCTGGTGCCATCTTGATTGACTGGAGTTGGCTGTTCTCCTCGAGGTGTTAATGCTGTCTCCTACTCTTTGTGCCTTCAAAGAAAAGTTAACAGTTTTATAGAACAACAAATAGCACCATGGTACTACGTGTGCATGTGCTTACATAGCTAACAGAATGAAGTGCCAAACTAAAGGTTAGTATCCACAAGGTTTAGCCCTTTGAACATCCTTTAAGGCTTAACTAAAACTGTGTATGCCTGGTGTGCACAGTCACAGTTTACCTGTCAAAATTTTCTTTCTCCATCAGAAACAGAACTTTTCAGCAACTGAAGAAGTATAATATACAAAAGATATTTTTATCAAAGGATTTTTAAGGGAACAAATCTTGGTTTGAGAGGTGCTGAGCAATGGGAATAGGAAGCTGCCTGTTCCTGGCCACTAGTGGAGAGCCAGGAACCTGTGGCTGTAGTACCCCATACTCCACTGCTCTCTTGTTGAATTTTTGTTCTTAAATGATTGTCTCCAAACTCAGTAATGAAAAACCTGTAGGTATGGCAGCTTCACCAGATTATTTCAGTGTCAGAGTTGTTTGACTGTTAGACAGTTGATTCTTGTACTGTATTTTTCAAGTTTGAGAGTATCTTCAAAAATTGGAATTTCGCTGTGTTCTGAGTAAAATTTGAAAAACCTGTCTGAAAGTGCTGTCCAGAGTTGGGCACCTAACTATCTTCGTGCCCTTGCAAATCTGTGCAGTCATCCATTGTGACTAGTGAGCTATAATTCAATTCCTTCAATTTCATTATTTCTCTTTCTTTTGGGAGGTAGGAGGATTTAGAATTTCCTTACAGAGGTTGCTTACAGGGTGCTTGCTGGGAACTCAAGTTAACATTCAGAATCCAGGTGTCTGTTATGCTTTAAAAATTCAAATGCATAGTTCTGTGTATCCTTTGTTTTCAGTGTCTTTAAATGAAGACTGCAGATTATATATAATACAGATTTAAAATACGTTCCAGTAGAAATATGTAGGAGATGTAAGAGATGTAATTGAGAATTTAATTATTCTTTTCTACTCTGTGGTTGAAAACGCAATCATGTTCACCAAATCCAGTTCAGCAGTTTCCATAACTAGAAGATTTCCCTCTGTCTCTGAAACCTAGTATGTGTGAACTCACTAATGTCTTCCAAAATTAAGCCAAGGACCAAAAAAATCACCTGGTCCTGTCTTTTGACTAGTCTGTAGAAGTTGTCCATTCACAGAGCAGGTCCAGAGTTCTAGCAAAAATAAAATCATGTGGTTGACTTTATTATGTTGTGTACAGGAAAAGCAGGTGGGCGAGATAAAATATTCTACCTCTTAAATTATTAAAAATAAGTAGTTGCATTTTGCTTTTCTGGTCTTTTGTAGAGCATTGGAAAAAATGCTACTCATGGAACAATTCACAGTATATATTTATTAAAATTGCAATCTCAGGATAAGAGAGAGTACATAAAAAAGGAATATAATTTAATTATACCTGATCTTAATTATACACTGCTCTTAAACTGTCTATAGAAAGTGTTGTGTAGTGGTTTTCTTTAAGTGATGCTACCTTTAATACTGAAATTAATAGACTTTTCTGCAGTTTCTAGGTTTGGTTCTTTTGGCTCTTACCCCTAATATAAACTATAGATGATTTCCCTTTAAAATTCAGGTGCAGATGTGATGCAGATGTGACAGAACCAAACGATGACTTCTCCTTTTGTATTAACCTTTGTGTTACAAGAATGTATTTGTTCTGAAAAGCCTTGGCAATTATTTTTCTCCCTCAAAGGAGAAGAGCCTGCTTTTCATTCAGCAGTTTGCTGCTCTGTTAGTGCAGAAACTGTCTGTTTACCACGAAAAGGGATAATGTGACTTAAAGAAGATGGCTCAATCCTATTTGGCAGGATCGGAGGGGGTGGCGAGCGTTGGACATTTGCCGAGAGAAACTGTGTTAAGCATAGCGTCTGTTTTTGCGCTGTGGGCTGGCGTAGCGGGGGGGACCGCTCCATCCTCCGAGGTGCAACGCGTGTGTGTGTGTGATGTGTGTGGTGTGTGTGTGTGATGTGTGTGGTGTGTGTGTGATGTGTGTGGTGTGTGTGTGTGTGTGTGTGTGTGTGTGTGCGTGTCGGCGCAGTGGCGGCTGCTGCGGAATTCCGGGGATGAATTACTTGATGTGCACAGCTGAAGGTGCCGTTCGCTCCGCCAAAGCGGCGCGGCGTGCGCTGCCACTAACCTGAGAGAGGCAGCCTGCGGCTCTTCGTGACAGCTAGAGGTGGAAGGACCCCAATTTGCAGTCCTCCCCCCGCCCCCAAGAGATCCTTAGTCCATTCCTTTATAGTGGTTCATTTGGCTCTCTGTCATCGCCAGAATGCTGCCTGTGAATGTGTGTCATGATTACAATAGTGTGTGGTAACACGTAACAGCAATGAAAGCCCAGCGGGAAAGGCTACAAATTCCAGGGCTGACCTTGGAGTAAGTATTGTCTGTCTTTAATATTTTAATGGTTTCTGCATGATGCCAGCTTTTGTGCAGTCAGGAGCTTTTAACATATGTTTGTGCTGACAGGCTGTGAGCACTGCAGCTCCAGGTTGGAGGAACACATTTTCAATGCATTGCAGTTGGTTTCAGCAAATGTGTGAGCATGGAGCCAGGATATTGCAGTGCGTTTGGAAAGAAAGCATTTCTGCGTATTTAAAGTTACTGAATCTCAGTGCATGAAGCATCCTGTCAGCTTGTAAGGGAAGAATCTGTCAGTAGGCCATGGTGTCTGTCTTTCTCTTCAGCTCTCCGTTGCTGTTTGTTTATCCCGGTGCTGCCTTTTAGAAAGGCCTCTTTCTGTGCTGAATAATAGAGAGCACTGCAAGAGATAAAGCATTATAAAAATGCTGTTTGTGAAAATTCATCAGCAACAAGACATATTTTACATACGTAACTGCACTAATGACTTGTATTGACATTCTGGAGGATTCCTGATAGTTTATGCAGTAAGTATGCTTACCTAATTTAGCAGTGTGTTTACTTATACTCGCTTAAAACTGATTAACTAATTTGTGTGCTTTCAGCTGTCTAGAGAGTAGCTAAATGAAAACGTGTAATTTCAATGTATAGTGATAATGTAAGTCTTTTATTCATATATATTTACCCCAGATATGTTAGTCAAAGCTAAATATCTATTTCCATACATTCCTACATACCTGTGGTCTACACTGACATGTCAGGCATGTATGTATGCATGTTACAGCCACCATGAGAACTTGCTAATTTTATCCAGGTAAATAGATATGGTTACGTCAGATCCTTTAGTATTCCCTGGGACTGCCCCATTCTTGCTGGATTAAAAAAACCCAACAAAACCCTGAATGATGCAGATGCCTGTGGTAAAGTTATTTAGCTATGAAAGGTATTATCTCTGGCATCTGCCATGTGTTAAAGAGAAGTCTATAGGTAGTGTGCAGTGTAGCAAATAATTTATTCTAATAATCACATGAAGGTGACAGAGCACTTTATTCCAAGGAACAGGTGTAGATGTCATACTGGTTCCCCAGAACTACATTTGTGAAATGTCTCAGAAATTCTGCATTTCAGTCAGGCATCTTCTGGTAAGAGCAGTGTGTGTTAGCTGTGGGCAGGCTAAGCTCTAGATATTTTTCTGAAAAAACCAGCATTACTAATTTCTCATGAGTTTTGGAGGAGGGGTCTTATCACAGATCTCATTAAAATGGTTCCCACGAATGATTGATAATTACAGTTCTTTTGAGATGTGGCATTTTAAATATTTTAAAATCAATTTTCACTGAATTATGTAATCATCATGTGAGAATAACGTCACTAGCTGCAAAGAACGAAAAAAGATTAATGTTTTTCAATGTATGTGTGTGTTTTTCTAATATGAAGTAATTGTTTACTGCTTCCTCCTTTTTCACAATAACCTGACATAATTACACTTGCTTTGCCATATTTTCAAAATATTTAATACTGATAACATTAATAGTTATATTTTAAATTCAATATTGATCATTGTTTTTTGCTAAAATGTTGTCTGGATATATTTACTTTTTCCATATATTTGAATTACTTTTGTCATCACACTTGCTGCTTTTTGAACCTGATTTACTTGTAGAGAAAATACCATATTTTGGTTGCTGGCACATAGTGATTTCCATAGAGTCATTCTCTCGATTTGCCAGAGTTGAGTCAATGCAGACTTAAATCCTGTCTCTCAAATTGTTAACTGCAATCATTTAAAGAAGAGCATATCTAGGAGGGGAAAAATCCAATTTATTCCTCGCACCCTGAGTCTCATGAATTTTGTTTCAGTAAAGTTTAAATGTTGGGACTAGAATTATGTTGTCTCCCTGAGAAACAAGTACAGTCTGTCTACTTTATATTCATTACATGCAAAAAGCTCCTTGAAAGAATATTAAATCCAAAATAAAGCATTCCAAATTTAGTAAGTGTAAGAAGTAAGGCTGCCTGTCATGCACTGTGATAATTTGTTTTAACAGGTTTTCATAGGTCTTAAAAAAGCAAAACTGAAGAGCACGTTCTGTAGAAGAACTGGATTGACACACCAGTATCATCGCTCTGTGGGAATTTTTAGATCCATAGTACTAGCACATCTGATATTGGATGCCCTCAGAGTCTGTGCCATTGCTGAGACTCTTGTGTTACGGTAGTGAAAATGAGGAGGAATATGAATAGCTACTAGCCAGTGTAGAACTTCACTTGCTGTGTGTGGGCCGTCCAGTAGTGGAAGGGCCAATGTCCTTTGCTATAGAGTATTCTGAGGATTTGTTCACAGCAAAGTGAATTAGGGATCTCAGTCTGGGGTTTGAAGTTAATATATTCTTCTTATTCAGTGCCAGAGCTGTTTTTTTTCCTCTCCTTTTAACTATTCTGGCTTTAGTAGATTCCTTGTCCCCAGTTGTTACTCCATAGCAGTCCCCTTGCTCCTTCTCTGCTGCAGCCCTGTGCTTTTGGCCAGTTGGTGCCAGTTTTCCCTCCACCTGGACTACCTTTGGATCAGTTCCAACTTCCCCTCACTACTTCTGGTCCTGATGGAGCTGGTGGTGATCTGCATTGCCTGCCTCCACATCTTACCTTGCAATGCCCCAGGGAGCAGCACTGACTGGGCAGCACAGGATCATTTCCCAGCCTGCAGTCAGTCAGGGCCCAAACTGACTGGTGGACAAAGGGGGACAGCTGGGGACAAACTGCCAGCTCTGCTGCAGTGGAGATGAAGAGAGAGAGCAGATAAGGCGTAGAAGTACAAAAACAGTTTTTACAAGTCTGTACTGTACTGATCATACAGAAACAACAGAAACAACAATCCTTCCAGTGTGTGTTGTCGCAGGTCAGTGCAGTGCAACAGAGACTGCCCCAGTGGAACAGCAGAAATCTGCCTGTTAATCCACACCTTTTTCTGCAGGCCTGCGTGGGCTGACTGGTATGAACCTTGATTCAGTTTAGCCATTTTCAGAGTGACACATTGAGCCACTGGCTCTTAATGGATCTTGTCTGCTCAGAGGTACTGTTGCGGTAGCACAGGTAGTCTGCAGTTGAAACCAAACTAGCTTATACTCAGCTGCTGGTGTTCTTCTGTGCACCTTGTTCAGAGATTATGAATCAGCCAGAGGAATTTACCCATAGAGTAGACTTGTCAGAAATTACCAGCAGGCCCATCCTTGTCTCAGTGTGCATGTGTCTGCCAAACTTTGTGCCCTCTTCAAGGCATCTCAACAAGGAAAAATTTGCAAAAATATACAATGTCAAAATTGTTTTCCTAATCTGTTTTAGAAGCAGTAGTAGTCTTTCTGCTGAAATGTTCAGAAAAAACCTGGGTCAGGTATCCACCTTGGAAGATTTTGAAGGCAGTGTGTTATGTGGCAAGATGTTACGCAGTTGAAAACATGAACTGGACCCTAGATGTGCTTAGCATATTGGCCATCTGCATCTCCACTGGGGACAGGACAGGAGTGCTAGCATTGGCTGGCTGCAAGTGCCTGCTACAAAGCAGAATTAATCTTTATGAAGATGAGCTGAAAAAAGTTCCCCATAAGCTACTGCCCTTAGTCTGCACAGAGTAGTTTTGTTTTTTTTTTTTTTTTACAGATAACTAAAGAAAATTGCAGTGAGAGGCACGCTGTAAGCATGTTTTTTAAAATAAGCTTTCTTGTAAGTTTTATGGGGAAATGTGCATATGATAGCATGAATGTGTTTCAAAAGAGCATCTCGGAAATCTGGCAGTGACCAGCTGTTTTTTTGAGAAACTTTTTGAATGGAGATGCACTTGAGGCAACTTCTTGATGACACCTTTGAAGTCAAATGCTCAAGTAAGGATTTTATAGATGAATTTTTTATATCCATATTTGATTACCTAGTAGAAGAACTTGGCATTTTTGAGAAAACATTTCATAATGAAATTGATGCTAACTGGAGCACTTGTAATTTTCAGTAAGTGTGCAGATTTTAGGCTCTCAAACTGGAAATTTCTATTAAAATTTTCATGTTGCTGATGGAAGTTTATCGTCAGTTTTAATTTTCTTTTTATATAAGTAAAACTGATTTATATAAAAAAAATACTTAACCCCCTACACACCAAGATTCTTTAAGAGGAAAAAACCACCCCAGTTACATATTCTGTTTGGTTAGATGTCTAAAAAAAGTTACTGTATTTCACTACTCTTGTGACTTTGTAGACAAGTATTGTTCCTGGAGGAAGTCTAACATAGTCAAGCATATGCATCAACACCAGTTCTCATATTTATTTTTTATTTAAATCAATTTCATCCTAAGTCAGAACCTGTGTGGCTACTGTCAATCACTTCATTCAGGAGGATGGTCATGTTTTGGTTCTAAGCGAAACTCCTTTCATGACTCCTACACTAAAACATGCAACTCTTGCTAAACCTTCTGTTCACTAGAGATGACATTATTTTAACTTGCAGTCTCACCCCAAGGAGCCTGAGCCCAACCCCAACAAGCCCCTGCAGTCCATGCAGCCCTCTGTTCGCTTTTCATTTTTGGAGGTAAGCAAGTAAACTTCCATTGTTGATGTTTTCTTAAGCATCCAAAACCTAATGATCAAAACATATTGCAAAAGGAAAATTGAAAAAGAAAAAATTAAGTATGTCTCTGCAGTCGAAAATACGTTTTACTTGATCAGCTGCTGTTCTGAAGGTAAGTATTTTACGGAAAAAATCTCAGGATAATCCCTATTTTGAGATGTAGTACAGAGACTGAAGATACTGATGTATAATTCTGTATTGCATTGACTGCTTAGGAGTGTTTCTGAAATTTTATGATTTGCTTCCTGTGATCATACCTCAGATTGTTTTCTCTTATGTGAGAAGTTTAAGGTGCATTCAGAAATGAGGGTGCTTCATGAAACATGGGGGTTTTGTTTGCTTAAGTGAGGGCTAGTAGTGTGCTTAGTGAGTTGAGTGATTCAGAATACAAAGTCATATTCAGTATATTGGGAAGACTGTCCTTAGGACTAGGAGGATTTTAAAATTTACTTCTATTTCAGTAATGTTCTAGGTAAGCCCTAACAGCCACATACAACGTCCTTTTCACCCTCTTCTTTCTTCTACGCCCATGTTTGTTCATAAGAATAAGTTTTTTTGGTACTTGTCAGAAAG
This sequence comes from Chaetops frenatus, assembly GCA_013400775.1. Lineage (NCBI taxonomy): Eukaryota > Metazoa > Chordata > Aves > Passeriformes > Picathartidae > Chaetops > Chaetops frenatus. The sequence goes on along the minus strand of VZTR01005602.1, from coordinate 44,510 downwards.
GTGTTTATCTTCATGAGATCAGAAAATCATTAAGTGATAAAAAGTACTTTGTAATTATTCCTGTTATGTAAAACTATAATAAATAATAATTGATGAATGTTTCTGCTACAGATAAACTTTTTTCCCTTCCTTGTTTTCTTTTTAATGCAGAAAGCTAAATTGCTAGTAAGGGATCTCATAGGTGTCAGTCATTAAGATTCTGCTCCATAGGGAAAATGTTTTTAAAAAGAGTTCCTAATAAGTTATCAATACCATGAGGCATTGATTAAAAAAAAAAAACCAAACCAAAAAACCAAACCAAAATCAAACCGCTTTTAGTTTTGGTCAGAGGTCTCACGTGTTACTTTGAGAGTAAGAACTACCACCTCGTTAAGTGACATAATAAAGAGTATTTGTGGTTTTTTGGTACCTCCTCTTGAATGTATCAGAGGAGAGGGTTGCTTGGATGTATTAATCTGCTTCAGTGTACTTTAAAGTTACAACAAATTGATAGGCGAGAGCCTTTCTATCAAGGCTTCACGTGACAGTGAAAAATGGAGCAATAACCTAAAGACTTGATATGTGTTTCTGAAGAAATATTGTAGTTTTTTATGTATTCTGTTTTGTTAAGGAAGAGATGGTATGAGAATCCCTTATTTGTGCAATTTTCAATATGATTTAAATAAATGCACTTTTTTTTCCCTCAGTGAAAACACTTAGATGTTTCTTTAATAAATTATCAGCAAAATCACTATATTCTGTGGACTTTATCTTGCTGGTATAGAATACTTGGTAAAATTAGGATTTTTTTAATATGGGTCCTCATTTTATACAGCCAGAAAAATCACTTCCCTTTGTGGTGGAGGAAGTGGTCTTTTTCAAAATTTCAGTTTTGTGGAATCAAAAAGCTGTATACAAATTTAATATTTTGCATGATCTGGATGACCTGCTGAACAGCCTCTGCAGGTGTGTGGATGTGCTGCTGCGCAAACTGTGCTATCAACACGGCCCTCGGTGTTTTTAGAGCTCAGACCATGTTCACCCCTCTGGGGGGCAGAGACTCCCAACAGTGCCAAGTATGAGCTTTTCATCCTATGGTGGGGGATGTTGGAAGCAGACGTTTCAAATGCTTTTTGAAGAAATAGAGTGGAAATCATTACACATAATGTGAAGCCTCATCCCTTGATACGGCTGGGAAATGTCAAAGTTCATAGGGATTTTTCTTAGGTTCTTTTGTCCTGAAATTTATGTAAGGCTCTGCCAGAATGGTTACTTTCTTGCCTGGAGTGGAAGTGTTTAAAGTTTGATTAAATCTGAAAAAGAGTGCTGTATTTATCTATAGCTGTAGAGGACTGCTGGTGTATTGAACATCAAATGTTTTAGTTATTAGTTACTCTTCAAGCTTGACCTAGCGTAGTGGAAAGAAGAAATGTGTTGGTTTTTAGGGCATATAAATAATTAGCATTTCCTGTTCTATTTGCTCAGAATACTCCTGTATGTGGGAGGAGAGGAGTTGCTTCAGTGACATTACTTTTGCTTATATTCAGAAATGTTAGATACATTCAGAAATGGGAGCCTTACCAGAGTGAATGGATAGGGTTTTCCTGTGGTATTTTCTCTCTCTCTCTCTCTCTCTCTCTCTCTCCCTCTAACATGCTGGCTCATCTCCCTCATGGCCTTTGACTTGCACAGCTGCTCCTTAGGCGGTTGTTTTTGTTGAAGTTCTGCTTATAGCAGTTGTCACATACAGTAGTAGTCTATAGGAAACCTTTTGCCAGCTAGATGGTGAAGATCTTTTCAAAATAAACAGTAACATCCCGTGAATGAAAATACCTGCCTGCTGGTACAATGTGAAGCTATCCATTCTTTACTTTCGAGAGAGGATGGGGAATGAAGCGGTATTCCAGATCTCAGGAAGATAGGCACATCTTTACCACTATATTTTTATCTTTGGTTTGAGTCACTTGAAAGCTTCCAGCTGTGATTTGGTGGGAAAGTACATGCAGTTTTAATACTAATAATTACAAGCAACAGATTGGCAAGGAAAGAGCTAAGATGATGTGAAAAACTGAGCACAGCTCCTGAGATACTTAAGACCCCATGCTTCTAACATAATTTTAGTGTTTTTCTTTGCTGTGGATAATTTGGAGTCCTTTGTCGCAGCAATGGGGACTGGAGTGAGGAAAGTATTTGAAAAAGACTAGGAGGAAACATTAAGTGCTAGAAGTTGTAGTAGCTTCTAGTAAAAGTGATGAAAGAAAATGGAAATAGTAAACTTAAAAATGTAGAACAGCATGCATTTAAACTTGAAGAGTACAGAATGGTGATTGTCAACAAAAAAAATCTTTTTATTCAACCTTTTGCTTTACTGATGTCACTGATACTGGGCTGGCAGGAAAAAATCTCTAAGGCAGTTGATAGAAAGCTCTTAGTTCCTACAAAAAAGAAAAGATTGTAGTGAATTTCCCAGAGAGCCTTTACTCAGGAGTGTGAGGATTGCACTGTGTCAGGCACTCTACAGACACAAATGTTACTACCTGGCTAAGACTGGTGAAGAGGTAGACAGGATTCATTCTGAAGCTTTGAAAAAGAAAGTGTCGAGTAAAAAAAGCCCATGTACTTTTTTTTTTTTTTAATGGTTAAATTTTTTTATAGACTATTAAATGAGGAAAATGCAGTTTACCGTACCAGATCTACAGCTGAGTTGGCAGGAACGCAATGAGGATTATTATCTATACCTCTTGGTAATGTAATCTGCTCTTTTGGGGAGCTTTTGAGGATACCACTGTAAACACTGCATTTTACATCGGGTCATGTTGTCAAATGATTACGTATGTGTTACCAAGAGCAGCAATTAGAAGTAAAACTGGCACAGATTAAACCTCATCCTATGGCACTGAATTGGAAGGGAAACAAATTCCAGTGTCACAGATAGCTTGGCCGCTTTTTGGTATTTCATATTAAGTTTTTTTATCTGGAAATTTTCAAAAAATGTTTCCACTTGCATTTTCTTTAAATGTAACCTAAATCTATAATATGAATGAGTAACTATTACACAGGGAGAATCAGTATGAGACTTTAAAATATAATTTTATACAAATAAAAATTTCAGATATTAAATTTTACATGGAACTTTATTTAAGCTGTCTAAATTCTTATCCCAGATTGCTGAATACAGAAATAAAAAATCAGTGTGCTCCTAGTCTTGCATTTTCTCTGTCTGCATCCCCTTTTTTCCCCCATGACATTCTGCATCCAGAATCAGATTAAGGCAGAAAGCTTAAAATAGCTACTTTTTAACAACTGTATTGGTCTTTATTATGAAATCATCCATGAAATGTATGGCTTCTCTTGAAAACGGAACAGTAACGTTTCTAGTGATTTTTTTTATTATTCTGAAAGTGAGCATGTTTTTAATATTTCCTAACTCTGTGTGATGCTGTGTGGACATGTGGGTCATATACACTCATGTGAAAGATGTAATGGACAGTGGGAATTCAGTTTGCTGTTTGTTTTTCTACATTACTGAAGGCGATAGTTCGTTTTTAAACTTAGCAATGTTCCTGTGTTTCAAGAGGAAAGTGGTGTGGACAGTGTTGGTGTGTTCTGCTGCCTATGTGGGCTGGCTGGGCTGGGGCACTTGGGGTGGCCGTGGGGCTGCTGGGGCAGAACTGCCTCAGGGACTTGCACAGCCAGACCGATGACCAAAGGCTGTGCTCGCCCCGTCCTTGACCCTGTGTTCCTGCCCTCCTCTCCGTTAGCCCTTGTGATAGCGTGGCTGCAGCAAGCTGAGTCTCCAGCATGAGTGAGAGCAGGCTCGCCTTAGGAGCGAGGAGGGAGCGGGGGAGCACTTTCAGCACAGGGGGACCCAATGGCAGTGTGTACTTGGACTGGCACTCTGCTGCCTTTGGCAGCACTAGCTGCCCCCTCAGACCTGAGCAACAGCCAAGGTGACAGCTGTTATACACACTGGTTAATGATTAAATCTCGTGCCAGCATACAGTCTAGGTAGACAGGGAATACTCCAGAAGTACTCACTCCCAGATGAGGAGGGACTTGTGCAGAGACATGATGTGGTTCTCTCAAGGTCGAGCAAAATTGTCGTAGAGAAGTTAGCTATTAAATTTGGACTCTTCTGGTCTCAGAGTAGTTTTACTTCTATGCAATTTTACTATGGAATTGCTACTTCTTGGATTCATAAGGTTTTATAAAAGACATGAGGAGCACATGTCAGACGATGCCTCCTTTCCTCAGTGACATAGCCACCATACCCAGGGATTCTCAAGCAGACATTTTTTGTTAAGATTTATTTCCACCTTTGCTTTCTGATACCAGTACAAAGTACATTGACCTTAAGGTCAACCTGAAAGATGAAGCTGTTGATTAGTTACCCTGAAAGGGGAAGGTCTTGGGAAGGAGTGACGTGGGTGAGGTAAAGAATCACTTGGCTCAATTTCTTTCTCAGTTTTTTCTTTAAAATGAGGAAAACCTGCTGTTTCATCTCTCAAGGTAATCTGATTAGTATTCATGAACATCAGCCATGAAGCACAAGTTCCTCAAGGTGAAATAAATTAATCTTTGGATTTCTCCTCCAAAAGTAGTCTGTCTGCTCTAAAGTTATTTTTATGTCCTTGCTGTTCTCTTAACTGTTTTGTGACTACTTATTTAACCTTACAAAACACTTTCCTCAGCTATTTCCCATACTCTCCTATATTCAGACTTGTCAGGTCAAAGGGAGAGCTGTTTCCATTGGAACTTGAAAATGGAAAGTGAAAAACAATTTCACTGCATGTATAAGTTTTTTTGTGATGTAGAATTGAGTTTTGAGGATTGGTTAAGTAAAAGCAGCCCCTTACTCAGCAGATGTGATCTCTTGTGTGCTCAAGTGTGCTATTCTAGCTTCAGCTTTTCAAATATTTTAAAAAGTTTTCTGTTTTCTGAGCTCTCTGGAGTCACAGCAGAGGAGATTTTTGCTTGTGAGTCATCAGTATTTTGTTGAGTGCTAGTCTACCACATGTGCATAAGCATATTAGTATCGTAATGGCACTGCACCAGTGTAAATGAGGTTTCAGCTGAGAACCACAGCAGTCATCAGCGAGCACGGGATCCCCTGGAGGATCTTCACTATTAGTTTTCATCCAAGAGGGACATAGGGATACAAATTTCTGATTCCATGTGGGTTTTTTTGAGCTGGTGTGGTTTTACTTGCCCCACACTGAAGCAAAATCAGGGAGGCTGTATTGCTATGATGCTTTGTAAAGCTTCTGGAGTATAAAACTTGATTTTATAATATCATAAAGATTAGGCTTTAAGTACATTTTTTAAAAGCTCCCAGGACAAACTGAGTTCTTCTATGTAACTTTATCTTACCCACATAACTTTTTCAATTTGATTTGTGGCTCATACTACTTGATATTGTTCTGCAGAAAGATTTAGGTATATATTTTTTAGATTAAGTAAAGCAAGGAACAGGAGCTTTTCTAACTTACAGGGACAGACAACAGGATTCTAGAAAGCTTATGAGAAATAGAAATCTTTGCTTTAATCCTGTGCTGTTGGGTGGGATATTTTGTGTATGTGGGGGGCAGGGTTTTTTTTGTTTTGGTTTGGTTTGGTTTGGTTTGGGTTTTTTTTGTTCATATGTAAGGTGCATCTCAAGAAATCAAGGAAGATTTTATGGTGGTATTTTTTCTGGTAGACTGAAAACTACAGATTCAGAGCTCATCTGAATCATTTTACATGCCAGTTTGCTGATTTCCTCTCCTTCAACTCTGACAAAAATCTTCCCAAAGTACTTGTGTGCTAGTTTTATTAAATTTTTTGGCGTTTTGGGTTGTATTTTGTGTTTACTGTTGAATGTTAAATTTTGAATTTAGTATGCTAGGCCTTCTAAGCATTTTAAGGAGGTAACATGAATTTGAATTTGCAAATTACAGTAATTTTGGAGTGATGCTGTAACAGAATCTGAAGACAGCTTTTATTTTTTATTCAAAGTATTGCTTGAAAAAATGTCTTTCCTACAAGTTTGAAGGCTATGCAGTCATAGGAATTACCTGAATGGAGATTTCTTGAACTGCTTTATTACTTCCTAAAACAGAGAATTAAAATATTCCGGAAGTATTTCCCACTGAGATATTCCCTCATAATAATGCTTACTTTTACCATAATTTGATGTGCTGCTCAGATTACTTAGTAAAGTGTTCATTGGCTAATCTATAAATGTTTTTGCCACACAGGTCTAGAACACAAATGACCTGGTATAGTCCCATTTTGAAATCAAAACCTGACATTACTCCATAGGTCTCTCCGCCCCACATTTTTAATTAAGGAAACCTCACAGCATAAGTTGTTAATACGTACAAAATGTATACCACACCTAAATCAGAAATTGTAGGAAAGGAGGGAGGATGACAAGGAGTTTCTTTGAGGCCACACAGAGACTAGGTGAGTTGAGTACTGCACACTGTGGTGTTAAGAAATCACTGCAATTCAAGGAGGTGGTTATCTGAAATCTGAACAGTAGATCTGCATTCTACATATGAAAACAAGTCTTGATATACATCTTGAAATGTACTGGAAAATGGACAATCTGCTCTCTTCCTATGCTGTCATGCTACCGAGTTCCATGTACATGCAAGTTACCTGCTAGCAGCCATCATAAGTCACTGTGGCACTGTTCTGCTTTGCCTGTCACATGACTTATCTGTTAGCAATGACAGAAACCTGCTGAGCCTCAGCTGCCCTTAGCCTGCATGTACAATTAGACTTTTGTAGTATGGCTTCAAATATGGCTGAATCTGATTTTATAAGAATGCATTTAGTACATCTTGAATTCAAGGTCCACTTATTGTCCTGACTGTTATTCCTGACTGTCCGTAATCTGTTGATGATCAGTTCTTGCAGATATGGAGAAACTGCTAGGTTGACCTGCCAATTGTCCTATATTTTTCTTTGAAAATTTTGTCTGATAGGGATGTCAGTGGTTCATGTTCAGGAGAAGTATTTCCTGAGGTAATTCCACCGCAGATCACAAATTCTGCAGTCGTTTTTCAGCACAGTGACAAATTTCAGCTGGTCCTTGTGTGAGTTGCCAGAGAAAAAATCCTGCAGCTATATTCTTGAGATGGAAATTCTCTACCTTGCTCAGTGCCAATGCTGCAGCATTATGTTGCATCTGCATGATTTTATCGCACCTTGATAAAAATAGACACAGAACAGAAACCAGTGCTGTGTACATCAGCCTTCCCTACAACACACAACTCCAGCGGAGGAAATGCTTTGAGACTCTCAAAGATGTTAAATGGGGAACGCAGAAAAAGGAGGTGTATATTGGAAATGCACTGCTGTCCCTGCAGAGGCCTTTTGTGAGGGCTTCATCATTTCTGTTGTACACAACACAACTTGTTTCCACTGCTGTGCTGGCTGAATTGCTTTTCACTGGGAGTTGGTGATCCCTTAGGGTGTCTTGCTTTGGTAATAGCTTATTCTTGAGTACTATAGAAGTGACAGCTTCACAGCTGCAGAGTTCTCAAAACCTTTTAAAAATGAATGTTGTGGAAACAAAGTGATAAATAGGAATGAAAAAGCATGAGACTGAGCCCCACAGAAGCAGAAATCTCTGTCTTTTTTTTTTTTCAGAGATCTCGTTTCTACTCTTGCTTGCCACTAACCATTTCAGAAAGAAAGTACATGCGTAGGTTCCTGGAGGCAATGCCTGTAAAAAACTGGAAAACGCCACTAAAGTGCTGTATTTAAAACTTTACAGTTCTTTCCCTGATGCCAGTTGTGGCTAGTTTGCTGTCTTGATCCATGATACGTGTCAGTGATTAGCACAGGGAAGGCCAGCAGTTCTGATGGGAAGAGCTATTCAGTAAATAGTCTCATGGCTTGTAACAGCAGAGCAGTTTCCCTGGATGTTGTGGGGGAGGGATACCTCATGGCACAATTTGGGGACACAGACTGATCATTTACCCCAGTGTCCATGCTCTTGTATGAGATGGGATGCATCTGGGCTCTTGTAAGTGTGCAGAGTGAATGTAGTGAATGTAGTCCTGAGAATCCTTGTGGAAGCATTTCCCCCTACTGCTGAGACACCACTTTTCTTAGACAGTATTGTAAGCTCCTCCTGGGCTAGAACATAGTGATGGGAAGCAGGAAGTATTGAGGAACCTGATGTTGGAATGATCCCAGCTTGAAGGTGTGCTTGTCTCCATCTCCTCGTAACCCAGCTTTCACACACTAGTGTGTCAGTTTGTGGTAACCATTCCCTGTGCAGTGTGACAACAGTGTCAGTAATCATGATTCTGGACATCTTTGGTGTATATTGTCACATCTGGCTTTGATAAGCACAATGGCTTGCTGAGCTTGTCCTAAAGCAGTCTGATGCTCAAATCCACAGGGCACTCTGTGGCAAACAGCTTGCTAACGTTACAGACTGTGAGAGAGAATGACCCAGGCTGGCAAAACTTCTTCCTAGCAATAAAAAAGCTGCTGTCATGGAGCAGAATCATGGTACACCCTCTGCTCATGCCAGGAGTGATGGAGGCTGCTTTTTCTGCTCTTCAGAAAGAGGCCAGCAAGACTCTGGTTGGGCTGGAAAAGAGAAGTGATTTGTAGTTAGCAGCTCAAGCACAGCGACAGTTCAGCAGAGCAAAACCAATGGGAGGTTAGAGCTTCAGGGTTACCTAGCAAAACATTTGTGTCTGACAGCCAAAAGCTTGAAAGAGGAGAGAGGTGTTTGCTTCAGTGAGGGTTCTTGGGTGGGAGATGGCATGATATTGCTTGGCTAGGAAGGCAGTTTTACAAACTGATAGAAAAGTAAATGGTGACAGAAACAGGCCTCAACTTTCACACAAAAAAATGACTGCAAATGACATGTCTGTGGGACCACAAAGTGCAGCCACAACACTGGAAGGAGTTCTTGTCATGTTTTAGAAGCTGTAGACTGGTTGCTGTAGTTTTGTTGGCAGATATATAGGAACACATGCTATTGAGTTAGGGAAGGCTGTAAATGCTGTGTAACTTCCCCGGCTGATAAAACCTAGAAATATGTCTAAAAGTTGGTGTAGTACCTGAGAGAAGGGGATGATGGCAAGTGCTGGGGTACATATTTGTCAGCTGAAGCCAGTCTTTCATTATGAGCAATAAGTTCCTCCTTCACCTTCACCTTCAGACTGCTCTTTCTTTGCCAAGAGAACATTTAGTCTCTCCCTACACAGTCTGCCACTGGACTGATAAAATCTGCTCGTCTTGTGAGTATGTAGAAGTATGCAAGTATGGGTGCTGAGGAACAACAGAATATAGAATAGGCTGAGATAATGCTTTGTCAACATTAAGCATGGTTTTTACTATATTTTGCAGAATTGAGTTGTTGCATACTTTTTTAAAGAACCAAGCCCTCTACCAGAAAAAAGCAAAATACTGAGATAAATGAGTATGATTATTTAAAAGAAACATACCATATACATTTACATAGTTCAGGCTCATAAAAATCCTTGGTAAGCCATGTCCAGATGTGACTGGGGATGGTCAAAGGAGAGGCTAACTGAATGGTGAAGGGGTTTTGAGATATGTTTGGGGTTTTTTTTAATTGCTAGTATAGGGAGAGTGTATATTTGAAGTGCTAAGTATTTCTAAGTCTCTGTTGTATCAGGATATTGATACTTCCATAAATTTATATACTCTGCAATTACATTAATGGAATCATAAGGTTGTCTGGTATCAGAGAAATTAGGACACTTAGTGGTTTGAACTGTTATTTGAAAGCTGAACAGTTAATCACCTCATTTCTACTATGATAGAGTTTTCAGAATGTTGGAGGCCTAAAACGGCTAATGTGGGTTGTGCTGATCCTCTGCTTCTTGTTTTACATAGTTTTGACAGTCTTTGTGACAATTCAGGTGCTGACTGTAGCTTCCTTGGTAGAGAGAGCTGATGTGTACTCTTAGTCCTACAAGACTAAACTGAAATGTGTTTGCCTGTGTTAGAAAGTAGAAGGTGAAATTCTGTGACTTCTCATGGTGTCCTCCCTGACTCTTGTCATTCTCCCTGATGTGCATATCAGAGAGATTTAAGACTGTTTCTTGACTCATCTGAATCCCTTTCAACTTATGCATATATGGTCTTTGCTTATAGGGAGGCAGGAATTGTAGAAATCATTCAGTACCTCTGAATCTGTAGAGTGGTCAGCCGAAAAAAGATCCCCCTATTACTGTATACATCTTTTTTTCCTCTTTTCTTTTTTTTTTTTTTTTAGTATGTGAACATTTGATGCAGGTGTTTCTGGAATTATCTTCACTGCGCTCCCAAGAAGTAGAAATATCTTAGCTTTACAGGTGGAGAACTGAAGCACAAACAGATTAAATAATTAGACACCAGGTCTTAGACCCTGAGGCACCTTAGCCATGAGGTAATTTTTAGTATTTTGTCCTTAATTTTGAGAATTTTCTGTCACATTTTTATAAGCAGAACTAACTAAAATAATCTTTACTAATCTTGCAATTCTAGATGCTTGCTTTTAATTTTGTTTCTGTAAAGTTCCCTTCCTTCTCTGT
>VZTR01005602.1:0-12676 GCA_013400775.1 Chaetops frenatus | reverse complement strand
TATTAAACATGCATGTAATAGAAGAAACAGAATTATGAAAATGTGTTGCCCAATTTATATGAAAAAGACCCCATTTTTTAGTTACATTTTTAATGTTAGAGGGAAGATCAGAGTTTGAGAATTGGTTCGTTGTTCTACATTATATAGTGGCCTCTTTGAAGTCACAGCAGGAAGGCACATAATACTGCACTACCAAAAGCAAAGATAGAGACATAGTTTTCATTCTAGTTTTCATACCTTTATAAATATATCACCTGAACAGATTGTGCTGTAGGGTTATTTTCCTACAAAATTTGTATGTTTTTATAAAACCACTGTTCTAAAAGATACCAAGATTCTGTAAATATAAAAATCATAAACCATGGGTTAGTGATTTCACTTTACATTAACCATCCTTAGGGCAAAGGCAGCAAATATTATCAATATACCTATTCAAGATAAGTGAAGACAAGTGAGTATAGGACTTGAAGTACAAGTAGTTAAAAGACAATTCATTACAATATGATTTGGGAGGAATGTGGTGCTTCATGTTCTTTGAATAAGACACGTGCAGTATCAGATTTTTTGCTTTTAAGGCATTTGCTTTTCAATTGTCTTTTTTTTATGATAACAACTCCCATTAATTTACTAGCTTCTACCTTTATTAGGTAATGTATTCTTCCAGGTCCTGTCAAAAGTAAGAGCTACTGTTTCCTCATAAAAAACTTGGACAACAAAGGAAACTCATGTAGAAGGTGAATTCATTCCTGTCTTTGTGACTTGGCTGTGACCATGAGGTACTGAAGTAGTTTTTTGACCAGTGTCACATTTTTTCCTTTTTCTCAAACCCTCTGTGATGTTCGTAAGACCTAAGATGTCTTCCATACAAAAACAAAGGGTGCAGAAATGGTGGTTTTATGCTTTATGAACATTACTTCTTAAGGCATCCTTCTGCTGTGATGCAAATAGAAACCTTGAATTAGCTAATGGTCTAATGGGCCGGATGAGTAGTGAGGTGATTACTCTTCCTGATGGCCAAAAATTGTAGCACACCCTTTTCTGTCTCCTTACCTCATCCACACCCTATTTTAACCTGTTGGAGATGTTTGTCTTGTCTGTGTGTTGAGTCTGGGTTTTTGGGCTTGTGTAAATTCTTTGGAGTGGAAGGCTGTCCTTTGTTGTGTTCCTGTGATGTGGAGAACAATGGAGACTTGTAGCACAACTGCATATATAAGAAATAATAATGCTTCTCTCCACTGGGCTCTGTTGCATGATGGACCCAAGTGGCCTTGTTCTTGAAAGTAGAAAATGTGGGGTTTCCTCAGTTATGGCAGATCTTCTCTCGGAATACTTTTCTTTTAGAAGTCTTGGGACAAAGCTGACTATTTTTTCAGAGTTTCTGCAAATTCACTCCATTGCAGCTTAAAGGAGGAAGAATACAGTCTGAAATCATTGTACGGTGTTGAAGAACAAAGAAAAAAATCCAGTCATTATTTTTAGATAGAATATTGAGTAAAAGCATCTGCAACCTGTTATTCCAAAGACTTTTTCAACCAAAAAGCACCATTATTTCTACCTGTAGTAGCACAGTTGATTTTTTTTGTCTGTGAGTAATAACCATATGGCTATAGGGATATACATAGGAGCACCTACAATTTTCTGGTTTTGTATGTCCTTGTAGAAGATAAGATATGTAGAAAACAAAACTGCAGATTATTTTTTTCACACATTTTCTGCATGTTAATTCTGGAGTAGAAAATGTGCAATAATGTTAATGTACTTGGTGAATTTAGTAGTTACCAAGGTTTTCAAGCATAATGTATGATTAATTTCAACTGATTTGATGTGTTGGAACTAAGCTGGAAGGTACCCTCCTGTTACACTGTAAGGCAGTAGTATATAGTAGCCTCTATGCTTAAGGCTTACTTTTTTTTCTCCCTCCCTTCAGCACACTGAATTTATAAAACGACCATATTGAACTATACTTTTTAAAAAAACCATTTGTATGTATTTTGAGGGTATGATTTCGTTGCCTGAATATGAGAAACTGACTTCTAATTTTTAATGTGGCCACAGGCCACTTGTTGGCCTTAACAAATAAACTTCCATGCTTCTCTTTGCATCCTCAGTGGTGATAACTTTATAACAAGGCTATCAATATAATTTACCTACTTTTTATACTTGGCCTATGATTTTAAAGCTGTGTAATGCTAAATTTAATCGGAAATATCTTCATTGCAGTTTATTGTTAGAGATGTTAAGTTCTCTAGGTTGATGAATTGTATATACATAGTATATTACAGACTTTTATTAGTTTGGGAATTTTTTAAAATAATTCTATCAAAATACATTGTTGGTTTTAAGTTAAACATTGGTGGATAAAAGTTTAAGATAATCAGAGATTTGCTTAACACAAGTATACTGTCTAAATACTTGGGCTTTTTCTTTAATTAGCTTGTTGAGATCTTGAAGAGCAACCCATGACTGAAGAAAACACATTGAGTTGATTTGGCTTCAGAATGTTCAGTAAGTTTATTCGCAAGTGTGCACTTCGCTGCATTTACGCTTACTCAAAGCAATGATCTCTAATGATCTCATGTGGGTGGCAGCCCAGATTCATCTGCAAAACAGCACTGTGCCCTGCAGCACCGTGCTGGGGTGTGTACTTAGCTCTGACTCGGAGGTGATCATCATTTCCTGAAGCAGCTAGTTAGCCTGGTGCTGCACAGCCCAAGATGTGAAAAAATCGCAGCCGAGGTGGTATGGCTGCAGGCATTTGGACTGTTAAAGCTAGACTTGTAAAGGATGTGACGTGTAACTTTGTATCAGACTTCAGCATGATTCCTGTCTCCAGCATTGGTGAATGACATGTTTCTGCTTTTCTACTTGTGCTAAAGTGTGTTGGGAGACATTAGTGAATAGAAAGATCAGAATTTGCCCTTTGGAGAGAGTGACTACATCATCTGTTTCAAAATTATGGCTGGTATAACATACTGAGTAGTCAGAATTTAAAAGCAGAATATTATTTTCTGGTATTACTATTATTACTATAACTTCTTTTTAGAGCTCTGAGTGGGACATGCTTCAATGGCTAAGATGTAATATCAAATACAGAACTATGTGTAATGTAATGTTAGTCCAGCTTCAGTCTTACAGAAACTTTTGGGAGTTTAGCAGATTTTTGCAGAATGATACTGTACCTGTCCTATATTAAATAGGTGTGATGGTGCTATTCTAATATTTGGGCTTCTTTACTGGAAAAAAAGGAAACAATAAAAAAAATTAGGAGTGTGAGATACGTTATTTCTCTGTAAAATATGAAGAAAAAAAGAATCTGCATCACTCAATATTCTCCATGTATTTGTGGAACCTAATGAAGCACTTTGGGAGGAAGAGATGATGAGATTGTACTTGTGGGTTTTCTTGGGGGTTTTTTGTTTTGTTTTGTTATGTTATTTTAATTTTTAAATGGTTTTGTTGTTGGTTTTTTTGTTTGTGGTTTTTTTTTTGTCCTTTTTTTGTGTTTTGTTTTGTTTTGTTGGATTTTTTGGTTGTTCTTTTGTTGGACTTTTTGTTGTTGTTTTGTCATTTTTTAATATTTCATTGTCATTATTTTCCTGAATCATCTTAATTTATTCTAGTCACAGTGAGACAAGAGATTATATATCCCCTTAAAAAGTCAGAACCCTGTAAGCTAGGTTGAGAAAACAGTCACTTTTTAATGGGTTACACACACATATGTACATTCAGCTAGTTGTCCAGCCCTTCTGAACCTGTATGCCACTATTACCTACCTGCACAGACTTTCTCAAGGTTTTTGAAGGACTGAGAAACCATTTTGATTTAAAGTTCATTTATGGATTTATACAAGGGAGATTATTAAAAAGCATATGATTATGTTAAAATTAACTCATGTTTATGCTTTATCATTAAATTTATATCTTCAAAATGGTAATTTTTGTGCTTAGGATGTGAAGAAAGGATAATACCAACAAATGTCTCAATTCTTTTATACTGAAGACATTTAAGAAAATAGCTTTTGCTAACCTTAATTTGTCTTTCAGAGGTATACCTGCATTTGGTTTTCAATCTGAATGTAGTCTGAGGTAATTTGTAATGATTGTTTGAAAAGCTGAGCTAGATCTTAGGCTAATAGAAAATTTATTGATTGGTTAAACCACTGAACCAGCTTAGAGGTCTGCAGCTTCTATTTTACAAAAAAACAGGAACTGAAGAATTAGTGTTCAAACTCTCAGTGCTTTCTTACTTACTACTGAGAGGGTTAGGAGATCACAGAATGCCACGTGTTGTAGTTCTACTTGAACCAGTTTCCTTTATGTCAAATGGACAGTGAGTGGAAGTTTGCCAAAGCACATTTTCAGTGGAACAGGGTCTTCCTCTATGAAAACTACTAAATTCGTCCTAAACTGTAGGTTCAGCTTTCTCTTCTCTTCAGCCATGCTGCTTAAGATGACAAGTAATCTGGAAGACTGCTTTCTGTGGTGGAATTACAGATGTGAATCTCAGAATAGTAATGATGACACTAGCCTTGTGGCAGTACAGCTTACAGAATGTGTGGGAACTCTTGATTTTAGCTTGTCGATGTAAGAGTTGCTTGTTAGCATAGTAATATTTAGAGAATTTGTGAAACTTGATGTGATGTAGTGGTACTTCAAGTTATAGTTGAGAAAAGGGACAAATTTGCTCATTTCCCGTTTTTACTTTTCTAATGTACCCATTGAAGCATAATACGTGATTTTTTTTTTTCCAAACTTTTCATGTAAGTTTTATGGTTCTTGTTCAAATTAACAGCTTTTGTGTAATGAACTGCTTATGAACAGCAAGGCTTAATGTAAAATCGCCTTTTGTAGGAAGATTTCAGCTCTCCTCATTGACAACTTTGAGACAAATTCCATTTCCAATTTACTTCTTCCACTGTCATGTTTCTGCTGCCCCAGACATTGCTGCTTCAATGTGGAATTTTAGTAGAAGTTTAAGAGCCAATACAGATCTGTTCTTTATAATAATCTGCAAGATTATGAAATCTTGAGATATTTTTAACTATGTGATAAAAGCTTCAAGATTCTTGGAAATATTGATGTGTAAAGCAAAAAGACTGTACACTGGATTGCACTGTTCAACTTCATAGCATCCAAGCCAGTGTTCCTTTTTATTTGGAATTCATTACTGTATAAAGTTTAGCAGAAGTTAATTTTGTCTGTTTTTAGATACTTACCGTTCATCTTAAATCTCTCCATTGCCGAAATAGGGCTTGAAACATGAAGTTCCAAGAAAAACTGTCAAACCACAAAGCAAAACACCAAACCCAACAATAACAAACCCCTACCCTCAAACACTGAAAACTTGGACTATTTGAGTCACTGTATGAATCCAGAAGATGAAACTTCAAGACTGCACGCACTACATTATATAATCTACGACTTGACAGCAACGCACTCACTTTAGTTTCCTCTCCTTTAAGTTTGTAGGCAGTTTTGCTTGTATTGGAGCAGATACTGTTTGATCAGTTAAGTTAAAAAACATATGTTAACTGTCTTGCCTTGCGTGGTGTGACAAGCAGTATTTCCTGTAGCATCTCAGGTGGTTCTCCTTAGTGCCAGTAGCACTGCTAGATCTGGCACTAAGCTGTTGCAGCGGTTGCGTCACATGGGCTGTGGGCTGTTGTGGCTGCGGGACAGTAAGTTAACTGATGTGTTGAAAATTAGAATGTTTACTATAATAACACTGCTTGCTTTTTTGTCTCTGTAGTGGATGTTGCTTTACTAGTCATTTTACGTGATACTTCATTCTTGACACATCAGGGTGAATTAAACAGATCCTCATCAGGAATTGTTCCTCTTCATACTATTAGCTCATACCTATTTACACCCTATAAATCATACCCTTGCTTCATTTTCTTCCTTTTCTTCTTCCTTCTACACTGAGTCACCGGCATTTGCTTTCATGAGTCTTCTGTGACCTACTTCTATTTGTGAGCAATTAGTACAGTGCTTTGGTGGTAAAATAATCCTTTACCAGTATGGGTGTTTTTACAGGGCAAAGTACATGCAAAAGTTGTTTTCATAAATTGCTTACATACTCTTTAATGAGTTTAAGATGATTTTAGCCTTTTCTCTGTATTCTTGTATTGATGTATTAGTTCAAGTCTAGTATAGAAAGTATACTAGTTGATTAAATTTTTTTTTTTTGGTCTTGTTTCTGTGTTCTTGGGTTTTTGTGAGAGAATGAGATGTTACTGACCACTGAAGTGGTCAGGAGAGATGTAAATGAGAAATCAAACTTACTCAATTTTGGAAATTCCATTGTTTTCTGTAAAACCTTACTCACAGTAAGAAATCTTGGTGAAGACATACTATGGATTTTGTGGGCCAGATTCGTTCATGTTAGTATACTTCACTCTGGTTAGAAACTTGTAGTGTTGAACGTTTACTGCGGTTGTTTGCTAGGATGATGCTACTGATTTTCCAGTTTTGCTCACTGGATTTTCATTTGGCATAACAATGTGGATAAATTTAAAGTCATACTGTGTTCTAGTTGTGCTGAGTCACCAGCTGTGGGAGGGAGCTTGACTTACATCGTTGCAGAGAAGGATTTCCCTTTCCCTGGATAATGCATCACATTTTCTTGGAGCTTGTATGAGAGATCACAACCCAGCACTACAGTATTTTGGTCTTCAGAAAACCTATCTTAGGCTAAAAGGATTCCAAAGTTGAACAGTGTTTGTGATTCCGAGACTTGGATTACTAAAGTGGCACAGCATGTCAGAAGGAAGGGGCGTTTGATGACATAACATGAATGCTGTATCAGTACTTTATTTGCAGTGGCCTAGATAATTTGTTTCTGACCTCACTGAGTAATCCAGTCACTTGAAACATGAAGCATACGCCTCTGAAACTTTTTTCAGTACCATGCCACACTATTTTTAATACTATAAATGTGCATGTATATATCATGCGGGTCTGTGGCAGCACACATAAATCATCTGATCTTTCCTGGCTTGTGTGGTGCCTGATGATTAAGCATTACCATAAAAAAAATAAAAATAGTGAGTGTATGTCAGAGGCCTAGTGTTGTCATCCCTACTCGTGACTATGGCTGGAGATGTTTGAATTGCTTCACTAGAGATTATTCAGACGTTTCCAGTTACCTCACTGTGACTACGCAGTGTGGTGATCTGCATGTGTAATAGGTTGCCTTCCTCAGTAGCTGTATTGCCATGTGGAGTTGAAGTTTGCTCCCAGACTTAGTCTGGGTGCTTGGTTTTATACAGGGATGATAATTAGAGCTGTAAGTAGTATCGAGTTAATTTTGCTGACACAGTTTTCTTAGTACACAATTGCAGTTGAAGAAGGCAGTTTGTATTTTCATGGATTATTTTTATTTCCTTTATGAGGAAATTCTGAACCAGTAAAGACTTTTATCTGTGGTGTAACTTCATCTTTAGGAAGGTCTTATGTTTATGTGACTGTACCAATTTTGCTACACAGCTAGCTTTTTTAAGTGTGGATACTATATATCTAATAAAAATTTGTGGGGAGAAGAAATGATTGATGTATGTTACTAAATGGTGTCAACTATGTGCCAGCACATATTCCATTTTTTTTCTGTTAAATTTCCCATGAGACTTTGTTAAATAAAAAGTAATGATCAGTAATTATGTCTGTTACATAAGATCAGTTTTAATCTGGGAAAAAGTCAGATCAGACATATCCATTTTTTATAACCATTATTTATTGTTTGCTGCTTAAGGGATATAACTGTGTATAACTCCAGCACAAACAGACTTCGTTATTGCTCCATATGACAGGTGGGGAATGCCCCCTTACTGGAAGCAGGTAAATATGCAGTGGTGTCTTAACATTATGGCTGTGGAGTGTTTGGTCACTTACCTTTTAGCATAACTTTGCAGACGTCTGGTTCCTGCAGAACAAACACCCCCTTCATGAAAGCTGCCATAGCTGGCATTAATTGATGCCCTCTGCCACAGGCTTGACAGAGACCAACAGCTGAATGGGCACAGTGAATGGATTTTTTTTTTTCACCTTCCCATGGGAAAATAATGCTTCTAGATGCTTAATTATGATTTAATTAAAAAACTTTTGGTCAGCTGTCAGTGGGAGGGAAGGAGAATGTGGGTCTCACTAAAGAGAGGAGGGTCTTTTGTTTGCAAACTGAATTTCTGAGCTGCAGTCAATATGTGCATGCTCAAATATGGGACACTGATGGTGCTGCCAGAGGTCTTGTGGGAACAGACGTAGTTTTGAGGTTGAATGCCTTCCACTTAATTGTTCATATTCAGTCTCCTAACCAGTAAAGGGCATAGTTTTCAAACACCCACGTTTTGCCCTAAATAATTATTTTAACTTTTAGAAGTTTTTTTCTTTTTTTTTTCCTTGTCTAATGCATTAACTGCTTAAGCATTACTTACTACTTAACATCCACACAAAAGGCAGGACAGAATATTAATTGCAAAGTGTTTATATTTCTTGTATAAAAAAAAAGCAATGCTTTAGTTATATAATATTGCTGCTTGTGTGTTTTAAAACCTGAGAAGGGAAAAGAAATAGGAGCACTTTTCCTGTTATTTGCATTGATTGCCTTAAAGAAAAGATGGAAATATGTGTTGCATTGTTTAAAATTAGGCATTTATTGCAAATTTTTGGCAACTGTCATATTTGTATGAAGAAAAAAGATAAACCCCAGCAATTAGTGTGACAGTGCTGATGAACGGATGAAGCTCATTTCCCTCACATGTCAAATGCTCAGTAGGCAGCTGTGTTTCATCACTGTAGTACTTTCCAATCTGTAGATGAATATCCCCACATCTGGTTCTCAAGAGGTTAAATGGTAGCTTTATGTTCTTCATAGGAACATGTGTCTTCTGAGGTCTATCCTCCTTAAATGCTTTTCCCTCCTTCGTTTTTCTCCCTGCCGAAGTGGGAAGCCTGTGAAAGTAGGAGTAAAAGAAAGAATTCACTCTTGTCCTGCTGGGTGTGATAACAAAAGAATTCAGTCTCCTCTGCTACTGTGTTTGATCTGCTATATAGTTTTCCTTCAGTCAAATGCATTACTCTGACATTATCTTACCTGTTCATTTCTTAAGTCTTTGGTAGTATTTGTTAAAGGTTTGAAGACAACTTAACCCATCGTGTGCAGCCTCATAATTTTGAGAGAATGGGAGCTATCAGATTTATCGAAGAAGGAAAGAAGCAGTCCTGCCCTGTCTGGACTCACTAGTCTTTTGAGTAAAAATGAATTGTTTCTGCCTAATTGTAGGAGAAAGGAGTCAAGTGTAATTGTAATTATGGGTTAGACCAGAAGAGAACTACTGAACTAGAACATAAAACCATGTAAAATCTGTCTCCTTCAAGCAGCTCCCAATCTCCTATCCTTGAATTTTAGGATGTGATTACTTTAATTCTACTACTTAAAGGTTATTAGGAGAAAAAAAGGTGGGGGAGGGGTGTGGGAAACAGGAGAAAAAAAAATCTTAAAACTGTCCTAAAAATGCTGTAAAATAATGTAGGAAAAAATATTTCTAGGACCTTGTGTCTTAGTGGCTTTTCTCCTGGGATGAGTCTCTGGAGTACAATGCAAAGCAGACAATGTTTCATGTGATAAAGGGTGCTGTGTAGACTTCTGTTTTAATAAGCTTCTGATTCTTTTTATGTGAAAGTAGCCTTGGCAACATAAATTTTTTTAATGGATACCAACAAATAGAGGAAGTTGAAAGGAAGATGAAGCACAACTTCCATAGCAAGAAGCAGGGCAAACTAAATAGTTTCTTGTTTTCTTGCCCCACCTGGAAATGGATTGGTCATTTTTGAGGTGTTCCTTAGACATCCACCAAGGAAGAAGGCTTTTTTTAGGCTAGTTGCATGTAACTACCTAATTTCAAAACATGACAGACTTTAACCGACACAGATTTTTTGAGTATTGATGCCATGGAGACACTTTTAGCCCAGAGAAGCACTCCTTCAAGTTCCTCTCCATGCTGTTTGGGGAATGTGCTCACTGCTATGAAAGAGGCCTGTATGGTTTATCATCCTACTTGCTGATTCCTAGATACATGGTAAGTTAGGACCAGTGATGCTCCAAGCAAGTAGAGGAGCTAAGAAGCCCAAGAGGAGGTAGGTCTAAGAGGAAAACAGAAGGAGAAAGCTGCAGAGAAAGTAAACAGGGTTTCATTGTGGTAGGTAACTGGACAAACAGGTCTTCAGTCTGTAATTTGGAGACACTCCCATCTTTTATCTAAATTTGGAACTCTACCGGCCTCAGTTTCAACTGAAGTTACAGAAAACTCAGAATATGTGCTTGGCTCCATGGCAGCACTGAAATGTCCCGGGGAATTGGCCGTGGTTAGTCCTTGAGTCTGGATGGATGTTGTTCAAAGGAAATATGGCTGGAACAAGACCTGTTTGTTCATTGGTTTTTGTTTGGGGTTATTTTTTGAAGGGACTGACTGGGGATGGAAGTGCGAGGAGGGGGTCCCTCAGCTGAGGGGTCCCTTGTCGGAGTCTGCTTGCATTGTGAGCAGCAGCGACAGGGCTCCAGCCTAGCTCCTGAACCAGGGACAGAGCCAGTGGCAGGCATTGCCTGTGACAGTGTTTGTACTACAGCCTTGCAGACAGCACACCAGCCTGAGCTGAAGTGGAGGCTCCAGAGGAAATGCATCCAAGACCTTGACTCACCTCCATCTCTCAGTTTCTCCCAAGCTGTTAACAACCAGTAGTGGGTCAGAATGAGAAACATCCTGCCCCCAGCCGGGCCTCTGCAACTTGGTGGGAAATGCCTGGCTTCATCCTCTCAGCACAAGAGATGCAGCAGGAGGTTGTGGTCAAAATCTGGAGTGAGAGTGGTTAATATAAACTGCAAGGGATGCCCGAAAAACGCCAGGAGACCTTTTTTGAACCTCCTGTCTGCAGCCTGAATAGGCGTGCCCTCTGGTGAATAGGGTATTTCCTGTCTAGTGCAAACTGTTTCTGCACGATTATCTACCATGCAAGTCAAGCCACTACTTCATTTGGTTAATACCTGCAAATTAGTGATGCTGGGATGTTAATAGGTGTGANTTTTTTACGATAGCACTTGTTTTATATACTAAATCCCTCACAGTGGCTACTGATTTTGGGTTTTTTTTCAGTTGGGCTTTTTTTGTTTGGTTTTTTGAGTGTTTGTTTCTTTGTTTTTGCTGTTTGTTTTTTTTTGTTTGGGTTTTTGTTTTGCATGTTCTGAATTATGTAGCATACAGATAATAATATTTAGCAGTAATTTAGGCCAGCCCTGCATGTTTTTCCTCTACATCTGGTGCTAGCTTACTAATTACCCTTATATTTGAATGAATAACATTTGTGTATCAAGGAATTTAGTTAAATTTCTCAGTATGACAGCTGACATACTGTTCACCTATTATCTTAGCTTATTTCCCTTCTCAGAATACAAAATAAACTATAAATTCAAAAAGCAGTGGGATTTAAATGATCCCATTGTCATATTCTCAATGCATTGTATGATGTGAAGATGCAAAAATATCATGTTGTATATAATAAAGCAGAATTGCTCAGTGGCCAGGTGGTTTGTGATCCTGACCATTCTTTTTGTATGCCTACTCACTTTGGTTCTTGTACAGGCTTTAACTTTTATGCAGCTATTTTATTAATGTTGTACAACTATGGATTTAGTAGTTAGCTAAATACTCTTTTTAGTTACTATAGAGATGAATATTTAATTATGTGAGTTAAATGTGAATCAGTGGGTTTAGGAAGGGTCAGGACAGATAGAAATATGCCATTTTAATTCTGTAGAAGAAATTCTGATTTCTTGTAACTTCTGATGGTTCTTCTGTGTGAGAAGATGAAAGATTATGGATCAAAATTGACTAGAATAAAAGTGAGAGCAGTCAGTGAAGCTGAATACACTGAAGACATCCAACTAGCAAGTTCAGTTGAGAAGGCATAATGATCTCCTTATTTGCATTGTAATGCTCTGGGTTAAAGGAGATTGAGAAGCCCTCTACAGTAGTAAAAGTCTTTGTGTCAGGCTCCCTCAGGTCTGACCATTAGAGATTTGGCAGATATTTTTGCAATTCTGTGATTTTTCCTTCAGGCAGTCCATGGAAAGGGTGGTCATACATCTATTTGATTGCATTTTATATTTTATTTTCCCTGTAGATTTTTATTTTTTAGAAATATGAAGAAAAAGAGATGAAGTTCTGATGGTGTGGTGGCATGCTGGAAATTGGTACTAATAGTAGGGAGAAGGATGTTGCACGCACATTTTTCAGTACCTAGTGATGACCTGTAGCTTACTGCCTGTGTTTAGCTGGCCAATAGCCAAAACCAAAGCACTCAGTGTGTAGTGTTGCAAAGGTTTGAGACAGACCACCAAACTAGGGCTGCAAGCAGCTGCGTATCTCATCTTGGTGTGCCGTCTTCATTATGTTTTGACAGCACTCTCGTTTCTTCAGACTAAAGCTCACCTTACTTAAGCTGACTAAACCTTTTATACAAAAGAGGAAAATCTGTATCCCTGCATTATAACACTTAAAATTTAAATCCCAATAGCCTATTTTTCCCAGCTTGTTACAGACTGACGTAGAATAATTCCTCACCGAGAGGGGCTATGTAGTAAGAGGAACGTTTGACCGTATGTGCAATGTTGTAAATGTAGGATTTTA